>JAOSBN010129013.1:510-29815 GCA_027563595.1 Erythroxylum suave
GAGCGCGGTCAGTTGACGAGCACATCCGACAATGTGTTGTCGAATTAAGAGTGTGCATTTCGATAGCAAGGCAGTTCGTGAAAGGCATCACGAAGCGTCCAAAAATGGAGGCAGGAGAATGGCCACAATGCACTTTCAGTCGGCCGCATTTCCATCCATCAAATCCATCTCACACCAGGCTGCCACTCCAATGGCTCTGTAGGCTTCCGTCCTCATCAAGTTGCTTACCATAAAGCGTGAACGGTCGGCTCAAGGGTGTGTGTGTCGTGTGCTCATGGTGAAGACCACCAAGATGAGCACCACGATAAGCATCCATGCCCTTGTCGATATGCCAGCTCAACTTCTGAGGCCGAGCCGAATGCTGTGTAACGAAGCCAGTTGTGATGCAACCTCTCTTCCGTAGGATTGCTTGCTTCCATGCGACTACGTAACCTCACGCCCATGCGTGCCGAATTACCACGGTGGTGGTGCTTAGGCTCGCGGAAACCGCGTCAGGGCCACGGCGTGTCTCACATCCGCCTAAGTTGGCGTTTCCGAAATGCCGCTGCCTGTCAACATCATCGTCCCCGCATGCTCCGTGTTACGTCGAGGTATCAACACTGCCGCCATAAATACTGTGACTATTTCAATGCCCGGTGCACACCAGCAGAGGCACATAGAACGTAGCACCTGGGCAATGCGTTAGTGTTACTATGCATCGAAATTCATCGGCGGGTTCGCTCCCGCAGAGGCCACCGGCATCTTCGACCAAGTCCTTTACCCGATTCGAGCCATCCAATTCACCCAATTCAATTAAGCACAGACATCGAGCGAGCACACTCAGTACGCCAGGCCAATTACGAAAATCACCCGATGAAGAGCGAAAGGACATATTCAACAAGGTCGAAGTGCAGGATGAAGAGCCTCTTTCCCCAGATCTTAGCAGGAGTAGCAGTCTACCCGAGAAGTTCGATGAGTTGCCCATAGAGCTAGCCAGCATGACGGATAGGTAAGAGCCCGCTTTCTGATGAAGTACCATCGGCGTGTTGATGTCCTCTCTAGGTTTGTAGAATCACTGAGTGCAAAATCATGGGACCAGCCGCCGTCGATAGACCAGATTTCCGATCTATTTCAAGAATACTACATCACTGCATCGAACAGGATATCGATACACATCTCGTCTCTTATAACCCGTCTCAACAGAGAGCCCTCGCCGAAACCATCCAAGGCCGTGCCAAAGACTAGGGCACCGTCGTCTGCGAAAAATGGCGACCAGGTCATTCCTGACAAGACGGAGGGCGCCCAGCAAATGCTCACGGCCACAGAAGTGACAGAGAAGCGGAAGGCTAGGAAGTTGCTCGAGTACAAGCGAGTGGTGTTAGAGGAGGCAGTGGAGAAGAGAGCCTGTGAGAAAGTCTACAGTGGCATATGGAGGCACAAAACCTCGCTTGACGAAGTTAGAGATGAGAAGTTGAGGTCAAAGACGGCTGCACTTGCCCTTGTCGGAATAGGGTTGAAAGACTTGGGTATCGAGCTGGACACTGATAACGAAAACACTGCCGAAGACATACAAGAGTTGCTAGCTCCGGCAAGGGAGGGACTGATGCGGATGAATGACGAACAATCCCCTCTCGGCAAGCTCCAACATCTAACGACAGCGCACAAGGCGATTGTAGACACGTTGTATAGTATTCAAGGGTCATCATCGTCAGCGGATGAAGTTCTGCCGACTCTGATCTATACGTTGGTGACTTCACCGATTGAGGGAATCAACATTATCAGTAACCTGAACTTCATACAACGATTCAGGTCATCGAGCAAGATCGATGGCGAGAGCGCCTACTGTATGACAAATCTTGAAGCCGCTATCAGCTTTCTCGAGAATGTCGACCTGTCGAGTCTACGGGCAGAAGAACGACCTGAAGGTCCTCCGAAGTCTCCTAGTCAACCAAGTACTCCTATGTTTGAAAGGGATGATCCCTTCCCATCGCTACCAGTGACAACTACAGCTACTTCAGTAACCACAGTCACTGCTGACATACCACCATCAGGAAAAACTGATTCACCACTTAGACTCAAGACATCCACTGCAAATGCAATGCCGTTACCATCTCCGAGGCATCAACGAACATTATCCGATCTTCTTCAGCCTGTCACGGCCGCAAACGAGGCAGTCAGGAACACAGCAAAAGAAGGAATTGAATCGATCTCAAACACGTTGGACAACTCATTCAAATTCCTCTTTGGCAAATTGAAGGAACAAGCCAATGATGCCAACTCACCAACAGACGTCGTCCTGCCCAAAACTCTAGACGAAGCCAGAATACTTGTGAACAAGCCGGTCGGGCCTGACACACCAGAGGAAGTCATTGCCGCTAGTGAAACAAGCTCTCTGGCTGAACGTGACACTACAGAAAGTCCTGCAAACGAGAAACCGAAGTCTGAAGACAGGTTGTTGGCTCTATTTGGTGGGCGTAAACCAGGCTCATCAATTCGCGATCGAAGCGTAGACAGCCAGAAAAGTAGTGCATCCAGCTCGAAGAAGGTAGGATTCTCCCAGTCAAATCTAGACATCACTCCGAAAATGACTTCAGCAACGACCACAGCCAATCCTCCTGCTGCGACACCTCTCGATTCTGTCAAGAACATCGGCAACTCAATCGGCAATGTCTTTGGCGGGGGCTTCCGTGGCTTTGGGCGGCCAGCCATGCCCACATCCGCAAACTTGCCCACACCAAAACCATCAGAGCCACCACTACCAACTCCCACAGCACGAGACAAAAAGCTGGAAGTCTCCAAAGACGAGGACAAGGACGTCTTGCAGGTCATCGTCGACGAGCCCGAAAAAGTCGCCAAAAAGATCCGAGAAGCCAAACCGCCCCTTGTGAAATTCATGGAAACGGAGAGCGTGAACGATCTGAAGATCGGGGACGTGCAGGAGTTGTTGGACGACTACAAGCGCCTCGCCAGACTTCTGGGCGAGCTCGCTAACAAGTGATTATTTGGCGTTGTGTGGCAAGGCATTTTATCTATACAGTTCGGTTGGGGACCGTTACAGCGTCTGGCGTCCTTGGACATGTACGGATCGGATAGAGATGATATATGGGTTGGGTCATAGTAGAGCAGAAACGAACTATCTGCTAGAGTAGCGTATTTCCTCGTGTGAGATGAGTGAATAAACGAAACAGACACCACCTCGGAGTTTTCTTCCTGGTTGGACGTGCTCTACTAGATGAAACATCTCGACCGCTCAGACATGGAATCCGCATGAAACCAAACCTACAAGCACTCCAAATCTACAATTCGATCGGGACAGACTATCGCTGCATCCACAAAGAAAGCAGGCGATGGTGTTTGCGCTGAGCAACAAAGGAGACGTAAGAAAGATAGATCGAGGAGACGATTCTGGTTTCATTCCGCTACTGCTGGTTTGCTAGCACCGCCCAAGTCCCACGAGTAAAGAACACAATCTGAGTCGAGAAGACAACAACACAACACACACGTGCATCCGAACCTCAACCACTCCCACAACCTACGCGCCGCCCTCGCGCTTAGCGTACTCGTCCTCCATGGCCTCGAGGTACCTGCGATCAGCCTCGGACACGTCCTCGACGCGACCCGGGCCGGCGGCGGAGCTGGTCTCGACGAGCGTGGGCTTGCCGGTCTCGGAGGTGGCGCGCTCGGTGGTCGTGCCGTCGGAGCGCGTGCTGGTGGACTTGGTGTGGGTTTGGCCGTCGGTCGTGTGGCTGGTTGACGTGTGGCTGTCGGTGTGTGTCGTGTTGGACATTGTTGTGTTGGATTCGGTGGTTGGAGATGGTCGATGTGGTTTGGTTGGTATGGATGGATGAGTGAAGGTGATGTTGAAGCCTTGAGTGGCTTCGTTTATATTGTTTGGCGATTACGTCATTTCCACCGGTTGAATCGAGGATGCCTGTTTCGGTGCGGTTGTGGCGAGAGCGACGTTGGTTTTGTGTCACTTCGGGTTCAGATCTTGCTCAAGTGATATGCTAGTTATTCGCATGTTGATCTGTCACAAACGCCATGAGGATTGAGGACGCACAACCAGTGAATGATCGAAAAACGACTTTCATAACCAATCTGAAGCCTATACAGTTACTGGTTTGTCATTCTAATGCCCTTCATTAATATGCATGTGAACGCTCAGATGCGAAAATATCCCGTGGATGTAAAATCCACATTCACTCCATCGTAAATGTCACTGGTCAAGAATGTATAGTTGAACCTTTCGTGATACCTCAAGACTCACGGAAACCAAATTGGTCCCAATTGATAATTGTGTCGTATTCAATCCCGACACCCCCAGATATAGCCTGGTGTTTGGCACGCTGAAGATGAACCTGAGGCCGTGGGTGTTGATAGCACAGAGGTGGAGGCTGACGTTGTAGAGTCTATCGATGTGGAACTCGTTGATGCAACCTCATCCCAGCAACCCCAAAAGTATCCTTCATGCTTACAATGATGCGGATCTTTTCTGTGTGTTGGAGCTGCAGATCTTGTCGGCATCGGAGGTCGCAAAGAGGGTCGCGACGTCAGTGATGGTACAGCTCTACATTTTGTTTGAGGACGATGCCGGCAGCCCCAAAAGAATCCTGGATCATCGCAAACGGTCGTACAATGAGTGTGTTCAGCCCCTGTAGTTCTTGGTGGCACAGCCGAGTGCCCAGTAGTGAGCGGAACTGTAGTAGTGTGTGGCTGTTCTTTGTGGTGTTTGTGAGCATCCGACGTTGTTTCATCCCAGCAACCCCAAAAAAGTCCTGGAGTCTCGCAGGTTGATGTAGAGCTCACACTTGGCGGCACGTTCGTTGTGGTAGTCACAGTCATAGTAGTGTCTTCGTTGCAACCAAACCAACCAGGACTTATGCAGCTAGTCGTTGTGAATGTTGTTGTGGTGACTTGTATCGATGTTGGATCCAAGCATCCCCACCAGCCAGGGTTTCTGCAAATCTCGGTACGTGTCAGCGTCCACGTGCTGGTGGGCGACGTCGTCCTGGTCGGAACAGAGGAGGTTGAAGGATCTGAACTGTTGCTGTCGAAAAATTTCCAATCTTTACAGTCGCGACAGTTCGGTTCGGGCTCACACTTGGGAACATCCTTGTATGCCTTGATAACATCGTCTATCACGGTCCATATTTTGTGGTTGAGTAGATTAACAGACCATCCCAAATCTTTGACTGTATCATAAACACACGTGGAGCCAGTATGGCACTTGGACTCCATTGCATAGCCACCGAGGGAACATAGGGACAATGCTCCATTACAGGATCCCATGAAAACGGGATCAGCGGTATGACCAAAGTGTTTGGAACCAGTAAGCCTTCGTCGATAAGGATGCACCCCGTTTGACTCTCCCGGAATCGGTAGACCCAGCCTACGTGCTGCCAGATCCTCTCCAGGAGCTTCAAATGTGACAACCGGGACCCCATACGTCAAGCCTAACAGACTGCTTACGGACCCACCCAATGAGTGACCTGAGATCCAGACGTTCGACGTAGGGTAGAGTTCTGTAATATTGTTGAAGAGCTCCATTGCCGCACTGTAGTATCTTGTCTTCTTCGTCATGGCCGTTATAACACAGGTCGAATTGCAGACATAAGTATCGGTCTGGCAGTTACATGCCTGTCGCCACAGCCAGTTTCCACCTTGTCCACAGCAGCAGCTGAAGAACAGATTGTCGTTCACCTTGTCTCCTGTGGTTGTGCCTTCGCCATCAAACACCGCCACCGAAGTGCCTTTGAGACCAACAATAATGGTCTCGTTCTTTTCGTCCGCGAAGATGTGTCCTCGAAGACCGTCGCCCTCCCAACCGAAATCCGTAGACAAGTTGTAGCCCTGCCCAACGTCGACCCAGTTACCTTTTCCGTACCTCGAGACGTATGCATTTGCCGCCATGTACGCCAGGTTGATGACCGTCTCTTTGTCTGAGGTATCCGGTGCCGGCACCTGGTCTCTCGTCCAATGTTCGGCACCGAGGACACGAGGCATTCCAGTGAGACTCGCATAGTCCAGGTGGCTCGCTATCTGTTCGTGTCTGCGGTCGGCCAGTCTCTCGATCTCTATGACTTCTGACCTCGCCGTGAACCTCGGTGGCGCGGTGTCTCTAGGTAGCTCATCGTCTATCGCCACGGCGAGCTCGTCGTCTGGTTGAATGTCTAGCCTCCTGTGCAAGTTTGGGTATTTAGAGGTGCCATGGTGGAATATATTTCGAAGGGTAAAGACATGCTCGTTCGAAGGAACACTGGGTTGCGTCGGTGGTTGCAGAGGCTGTTGCTCGAGCGCTGACGTAGCGGAGATGGCAGTCAGGAAGGATAGCAGCAGACCCGCTGTTACTCGCCGGCTCGAAGAGCACTTCATGTCGTCTTGGGTGTCGCAAGCTGCAGTGCTTGACTGACGGAGAGGAGGAAGGTGATGGATGATATTGCTACTAGGCGGCGATCGAAAGATGCATGATCGATAGAGATGGAACGCAGATCTCCATTGTTGACGCTCGCAGGTCATGCAGGCCGCCCGCCAATGAATGTGGTCACGTTGCACACCGGCGCCTCCAAGCTGCACCTCCGCCTGCGTCATGCATTCAGTCTAGGCACATCGCTAATGCAGACCGAATTGCGTACAATCGATCCAATTCTTCTATCGTGGAGTGATAACTCCTCTACTCATAACTGTCTCTACATCTCTCAAACTATCAAAGTCGCCCGCTAAATGACAATATGCTACAGACTCACAACATGTCCTCCCTCCACCGACTGCGGACTCTATGCCATCCCTCCTTCTCTTGTATGCCACCTTTGGCCTCCAATCCTAGGCCTCTCTCCACCCACTCTTGACTGCCCATCTCGCTCAGTCGACTCAACGCTCTTGCAAATGCGAATCTTTCCTCGTCGCCAGAGAACAAGCTGCTGTTCTTCATCATTGCCATCGACATACCTAGATCATCCATCATCATGCGCATGACATCGTCTACATCGTGGCCTTCCTTGACCGACTCGTCTGTTGTCTTTGCCAATTTCTTCTCGTCTTTGCTCGGCCCGTCTTTCTGTTGCACTTTTTCTAACGAAGTATCGAACTCAGTCTTGGACATGAACAGCTGCGACAGTGGCACCGCAGTCGTCAAGACCAACTTGGCGTGTGACTCGTAGACCGCGTCAATGAAGGTGATGAAACGTCGTGCCCAGTCACGTTCTCGATGTGACATCCCAGGAACATCCGTAATGACAAACGCCTCAAAGCTACGCATCATCTCGATGTAGTCCGCTGCACCAGTCGCTCTTCCAATCAACTCGTTGAATGTGAACTTTGCCGCTTTGCCGGAGGCCAGGGGGATATCCACCTCTCTACCCCAGACCGTGATCGATGTCGGGTGAGGTGGGTCATTCTTGAAATCACCCAGATAACTGAACCACTTGTCAGCATGAGTCTTCGCCGCGCGATCTAGTGGATGGTGGTAGACACCGGACGGTGGTCGTGGAATCTTTCGGTAGTCTGTCGATGAATCGAGATTGATGACTCGCAGCTGCTTCTTTAAGAGGTTAATACAAGGAATGAATGACTGCCGCTGAATACCGTTCTTGTACAGATCATCGGGATGCCTGTTGGAGGTGGTCACCATGACCACACCGTGCGACATGAGAGATTCTAGAAGTCGTCTTAGAATCATAGCATCCGCCACGTCTGTACATTGAAATTCGTCAAAGCACAGAAGTTGGGCATTTTCCGCAATATCTGCCGCTACAAAGGGAATGGCATCGAAGTCCTGCCCATGTTGCATGTGAAATTTGTGCAACCTTTTGTGTACATCTTGCATGAAATTGTGAAAGTGAATGCGAGTTTTCGACTTGATGTTTGGCGGTAATGTATCGAAGAACAAGTCCATCATCATCGTCTTGCCCGATCCAACGTCTCCGTACATGTACACGCCTTTCGGAAGGTTCTCTGGTATCTCGAGCGAGAGCTTCTTTTTCTGCTTGCCTCCAAACAGAGAACCGAAGAACGATGTAGAAGGAGGAGCGAGGTCTGCAATACTAGGGTGGACCACATTCGGTGGTTTGTATTCGAGTAGAGTGTCGTGAAGGTCTTGCAAATTCTGGATGATGTGCCTCTGGTGTTCGTCATCCCTCAGTCTGCGCGAGTACACCCGCTCGTCGTACTCAGCAATTGGTCCGCTGGGTTCATCTTGGACGGTTGCATATGTCCTTCGCTCTTTTCGCTCCTTGGCCTGGACTGTGCAGTGTCGTATCGCATTAGGTACAACAGCGAGAGGCTGGCTTCGTGTAACAGCGGCTGAGCTCGTATGACGCCTGATTGGTATTCGAGATTGTCTCAGTGCTTGCAGGCAGTCGGCACAAATTGACTTGCGATAAGTCGGAGCCGCGGTTGGAGATGAGAGAGCTCCTCTCAAGTACGCCTGCAGCGCATTCGGTACTGGCTTCGGCGTGGGCTTCATATTTGATGAGCTCAATCCGCCAGCTCCCTGTATCGTTCGGCCTACAGGCAGCAGGCTGGATAATCGGCTAACAAACGCAGCTTTGGTAGAGCGAAGTGAAGTAGGAAGTCGACATGGGTCACGAGCAAACGGCGCAAAGGTGACGAAGGGTCTGAAGACGATCGGTTGCATGTGCGGGAAAGCTGTGGTGCGGAGATGATTCGGCCATGACATGCCTAGGCAATTTTTCTAGGGCCTGGAGTTTACGGCAGCTTGTCTGTACCAAACTGGCGTCGCCGATATGGTATACCTGTTGTTCTTGCCGACTGTCATATTGTTGTCGATGACCTAGACGTCGCCAAGAGCTCAGGATCGAACTGGCACGAACACCGCCATCACGCTACGTGTAGCATCCATCTGTCGTATCTAGCTTTCTCCTGTGGTAAAGACTTTGAAGACTTATGCTGCCAGGCGGTTATGGCTTCTCCTGCTACAATCACTAACAAACAAGAAGGGCTATGACATGTTCAGGAAATGTCACTCAAAGGGAGGCGCTACGATGTGACGACTGAGTCGGGCGCACATCGAGTGGGATAAATGCTGGTCATAAGGTCTTGATGGTAATGGCTGTGAGAGTTGCTTGGGAGATTGTCATTGAATTTCTATATCCTCCGGCGTTTCTTCAGACTCAGGAAACTGTCTCTCCACCTCTTGATGTGACTGTCCCTGATGGCAAATCCGAGAACTTCAGCCGTTTCCATGTCGATACCAAATCGCATATTGTTGCCGATCTCTGCCTCGCTTTCTACCTTGCTGCTGGCCTCATTATTGCTGTCGTCTCCTTCGACCGACTCGAGTATCAGCGGCGTCGTGCTGAGTTGAGTTTCAGAGGTCCACCAGCCTAGACTATAGGCACTGCCGGCCAACCGCTCATGGTGTGTGTCCAATAGACTTTGGCCCTCTTCTCGCAGATGTTCTTCTTCCACAAGTCTAGATCCAGCAAGTAAAGTCATTGTTCTGGCGATCGAGCAAGGGTTCTTGGGTAATACTCCGCGAACATCCATCATTGCGTTCGCGAAAGCACCAAGTAGTACCATGACAGCAAGCATGATTTGCAGTATAAGCTTTGAGGTGTTGTCGATTCTCAATCTGTAGATCCACGTTTGCACTGTGCCTGGAACCTCGGATGTGTCAGGCTCGATCACGTTAGCGACACCAGATTCGTTGCGAGGTTTTCGGAAGTTGAGGTCAATGACCTGGACCATGTACTTTCTGTAAAGCCGGTCGATGGCATTAGCCAAGTTTTGCCGGCCTGCTGGTCCCATGAGGTCTTCGACAGCGGGATCGTCGGGTCCCCACATAATATTGTTGAAGAAACGATTGTCGTTCAGTGTTCCATTTCCGAGGGGAAAATAATCCAAGCTCTCCGTCTCTCGCGCAAACCTAAGTGTTGAAGGGTTCGCGCCGGTACTCGGATCTTTAATATACACTACAGTGGCTTCTTGTGTCACTGGTGGATTGCCAGTGCTCAACGAGTTGTCCGAGGGCGCTCCCAAGTAAGTAACGCTCACGTTCAATTGTTGCAGTCTCTGGTAACATACCAGAGCAGTGGCATCAGCAAGCAGCTGCTGCTCGTTGTTCACTTCGTGCCCAAATCCAAACAGGACAGCAAGCGATGGACAACCAGGTGGGTTATCGAGAATCGGGTCAATCGAGGTAAATGGAGGTGGCCCTGAAGACTGAGACCCATCAACTTCAAACCCAATGTATAGATCCATCAATTGGCCGTACCAGCCAGATCCTGATGGGAACGTATCATAGCTCGACGTGAAATTGACAGAAGTCTGATTTGATGTTGCAGGTAAAGAGTTCTTGCATTCCTGGGAGAGTTCTGCTCGGGCAGAAATCGTGAAGAACGAGAGGTTACTGTCAGTTCTGGCTTCGTATTGGACATCGATCTGTTCTGGAGGGACAATGTCACACGACAGCACAGGACGCAGACTAGAGACGACGAATGTGAAATTGCTAGAGCTGGTATCTGTCAGATCTGAAAGCATCCCGTTCTTGATGAGCTTTGGGCCAGATCCAAGATCAGGAAGCACCACGTCATTCCAGATGCTGTGAGATGAGGCTTGCAGAGCATGCTGAATAGCATTGAATTTGCTGAATGCTCCATTGTCACTGCGACTAAGGTTCCAGTCAACAGACCAGGAGGATAGTCTGTTCACCTGTGCGTTCTGTGAGTTCTGGACACTGCTTACGATCCACAAGCCAGATACAGCAATTGTCAGGATGCTGCCAATAGTACCCGCCACTATTGATAGTGTTGAGCCAAATTGTCGGTATACAATGCTTTGGTAGAACGCATGCGGCGGGATCTTCCCTAGTAAGTTCATGCGCAACCCGTACCGTGCGTGCCATCGGCCGGAGGCCAGAGCACTGAAAGGGGCCAGAACCGCGATGGTGAAGTCGAAATTGTTGAAAAGTGTTGCTATAATAAATATAACAGTGGTGGATAGGTAGCGAGTAATATAAGTCTCTGACGTCGCTTCACCGCGTGTGGTCGCAACACCGTTCTGTTTTGCAGAGATTTGTGCTAAGGCTTCAAGCACCCCAATCGAGGCAATGGGCAAGATGAGCATTATAGAGACCATGTAGTGGCGAACAGACAATGGTGTCCATGGTTTAGGCCGGGACCTCTGATGCGAGACACTAGTACTCATCTTGCCTGACGGGCACGACACATCTATCATGATTCTTTGGCCTTCGACTGTACGAAACTTACACATTTCTAGCTGCTTCAATGTGTCTTTCCGTGAGGTCAATCCTACCGAGAGTAATATATTTTGCAACCGCCTACTGGAGGCAAGAATAGCGGTATTTCCGGCAACGGTATCATGTGATCGTGGCAGGATTGCTGGGTTTGGAGCAATTGCTAGACATATCGTCATGACACACATAACAATCAGGCATGCTACCATCGCAAAGATGACAGTTGTATCGACGTGCAACCTTGCCTCCATTCTGTCAACATTCCCCTGAGCCACAGCTGTGGAAGGTCCGGAATATGCCTGAAGCATGAACATGGCTGCCATCCCTCTTAAGCTTCGAACGAGGGGTCCTTCCAGATTATACGCATCGAAAGTTGTGCCGTTGTAATAAGTCGTGGTGGAGTTCAAGATATTGAGTAGCGGTTGAAAGTCGTGCGAGGCTATACCCGTACGCTGATACAGATCATACACAGCTTCAGACAGCTCAGGATCTGTGAGATTGTCTAGATGACGTGCAGTGGCAGGGTTCTCGGAGATAGTGAAACTGTAGGATCGATCCCCCGTCACTGTGACATTGGCTTCTTGAATGGTATAGCCGATCTGGCAAACGAAAGCGCTATAGTTGTCGACAGCCACTTGATACTTGTAGGATGTCGTGTTCCCCGTCGAGGTCCACACGTAGGGGTGGAATGACATGTTAAGGGTAGCCATAGCGATACGGAGATCGTCTGAAGTTTGTCCATTCAATATCGACTTCCTATCGTCAACGGCATACTGAGGTCCAAAGGGCGCCGAACAATTGATTCGCCAGAAATCGTACATGGTACTTGGCGTAATATTCATACAATCATCTGAGCTGGAATCAGAACATACATAGTTGTCCAATATTGTCGACGCTTCGGTCATACCACGGTAGACACCCAAGGAAGCATTGAGAAGAGCATTTCCATTGCCCTCGAATGAAGGGCATGATTGCGATCGGAGCGAGTATCCGCTGTATGGTTCGGATGTTGACGCATTTGGCGGTACTTGCATATATGTGAGCTGGGCAGCTTCACAAGTTACATTCGGAATAAAGACGTCCACAACTCCAGTCCTGCTGACGAGCTTGCCATATGACTCAATCAACGAGAAGGATTGAAAGGCCAGATTTTCATGAAATCCAATAGGAGTTGTAATTTGATTGTTAAGACCAAGGAAGAAATCGTGGTAAATATTACCCGAGAAATTAGAATAGGCCTCGCTCTCATATGAGATAGTATATCCTGGCAACTCACTGGAATTACTGCTTCGAGGACTTGTGGGTGGGTTCGCAGACCAGAACTGCGTACCGTCAAAAGACGTGTTCAAGCGCATCAGCGCAGGTTGTGTTATGAGTGTGTCAGTAGCAACGAGAAGACCGGTCGAAATGAGCGTAATTATCTTCAGTAGCATGAAACCGGCGATCGAACAGGTAACCATAAAATGGCCATTCCGGGTTGCGTCAACTAAGCTAGTCAATTGAAAAGGCCATAAGTAATCAAGCATCACGGTTTTGGAAGCGGTGTTGGGACCTTGGCTCATCACTCTCCAGGGTTGGGTGATTTTGCAAGAGTAGTCAATCTGACGCCAAAAATTGACGATAATGACCAGAATCGCCGTTGGGCCATAAGTCCACGCCAGGTGGTTCGAGGATAGTGATAGCTCCAGTCCATTCTCGACGCGATTGAAATGCCACAGGAGTAACAGAGCTATCCACAACAGAGTGAGCAGGATGAGAGCACACAGTAATACGGGCCTTGAAAGCCATATCGGCACGACAGAATGGATTGAAAGGCTCGATTTGGATGTGATGCGCGTCCCCGTGCTGTTCGAGTATTCTCTGACTGTCGCAATTGGCACGGTCTTGTCTTTGGCAAGCGGCGAATCGGCTGGCAGAGGCTTCCTCCGTACGTGGCCAGTATTTCGCTGCTGATAACCGAGAAGATGTGTATCTGCAGTACTGCGCTCAGCAGTCATTGTCGAGAAGACGAGGCGGCCTCAATGCGTATACCAAGATTGAGGGCGCGCTATGTGGCCATCTACGTGATCGCAGTCAAACGATCAAGAAAGAAGCCAGGCAGAGCCACATGAAATAAGGCTGAAAGTGGTTGGTGTACTGCCATGTTGCCGACAGGAAACACGGAGGCATTCAGCATTGGGGGCCATTTATCGTCCAGCGTCGAGTGTTTCAGTTCTGCCAGCAAGCGCTCTGTGGGAGGAGCAATAGCAAGGCAAGGAAGCATGATGTGTGATCAGGCACTAGTGACAGCCCTTGTCGCTTCAGGTAGTGTACCCTGCTCATTTGCCGGGATGTGTTGGTGCTGGAAGATGACACAAACACCATATGGTTCTGGTAGCCAAGGTCTATGCAATCTTTCCAGTGGCCCCGATGAAAGAGTAGGATATAGCACTAGCATGAAGCATTACAGTGACACCGTGCAAAACATGTTTGTTGTCACATTGTTACGCAGCGCGAAGACGGTGCAACTACAGATCGCCCGAAGTAAGAAAGGCGGCCCCTATCCACGGTGCTGGGGCGCTTGGCGTGTTAGGGTCTGCTCCTCTGTTGCCGATCACGGTGTGGAAGATTGGGGCTGCACTCGAGCCTGTATGAACCCAGGTCTTGCACAGTCCTTGGAGAGTCCATCACAATATCAAATTATAACTCTATGAGCTGGACAGACGTGTGATTTTGCAATCCCGAGCTCAACCCCGAAGCCTGATTCCAATACAACATGATGTCTCATAGCTGGACACAGCGTCCCATAAGTTGCCATTACCCGGACGTCCTTTGGCTGTTTGCCTTCTCATCTTGCTTGACGGTCACGAATGCCTCATAAAATTCATGCAGATCTTGAGCACCATCAACACGATGCTTACCCTGTATGATGAACGTTGGTACACCGGTGGTGACATGCGCACGGTTTTTCTGAGCCTCTTCGTCCACCTCTTGCTTTGCCCGATCTAAGGTCAACCACTGTTCGACCATGTCCCTATCAAGTCCAGCGGTGGCCGCAATCTCCAACAGGACCTGCCTGTCCGATATGTCCATCTCATTCTCGTGATAAGCTTGGAACATCTTTTCGACGAGTTCATCTTGTACTTCTGGTGAAGTCTCAAGCTGGCTTAGATGGATCAACAGATGGGCATCGCGCGTGCTGCCAATCTTGCCCTTGAAGCTGAATTTGATGCCGTTCGCGCTCGCTATCTGGTGCACTCTGTTCGACATCGCTGCCATCTTCTCCTGGCTGACATTCTTGAATTTGGCTTTCGACAATTCGGCTTTGTCCACACTTTGCGCTGATGTGTTGTGTTGGAGATAGTAAGGTCGCCATTTGATCAGGAAAGTATCGTTCTTGCCGCCAGGATAGGTCTTTTGGTACAATAGGATTGCCTTTTCAACCGTGCGCTTGCCGATGAAGCACCACTAATGGTGATATACGTCAATCATGGAAAACTAAATCAGGATTGAGGCCCGGAGGTATGCTTACAATGCAGACGATATCTGAGATAATGTCTATAGTTATCACAGTCATTCTGGTCCGATCAATTGTGACAATGTGACTTGGTTTTGCTGAAGTGTCAATACTCAGGTGGCTAACAACGTGTATCAGCGTGTGAAATGAAGGTGCTTTTTATTTGTTACAGGAGATTGATGTTGACCTAGGCGTACCCGCCACGAATGGCTCTTGATATGGTGTGGACTCCGAACTCCGAACTCCGCGTGCAAATATTCCATGTAGCACGTTCAAGTTTGGAACAACGCTGCAAAAGTCAGTATGCTAGTTGCGAGTCGTCTGGCACTGGAGTGTGCTTCCCACCGGGCCTCTCCGAATCGTGTCCGAATCCGACTCCGAGTACCGCTCGCTGAGTTGGTCCGCCGGAATTACAATATATCCTCAAGCAGCGATCGCGTGTGGATACTCGACACTGGTGAATGCACTGCCTTTTTCATGTTTATATACTCCTATGTCTATGCAACATGAGTTTTTTGCGATGGTCTACACGAGAGAGAATTTGCCAACACAAACGCCACAATTGTCACAGTAAAAGTGAACGAAGTCTGGATGCAGTGCCTGACGTACCCAAGAATCATTGCTTGCCGTAGGCACACATCATGAATCGACTCTCCCATGACCAGAGCTGAGCTAGGACTGTACCCTTGGTTGAATATTGCCATAGCCGTCCACAGCTTATCCACCGGGAAAGCATTGACTCACGTCTCAAGGAACGTTACGAGGTGTGCTAATTGATATTGCAGCATTTCATCATGAGTTGTCTACGGCTAGACGTTTGTCCATCTGACTGGCCTTCAACTTGGCTGGTCACGCGGAGAAGGCTTGATGTGCGGTAGAAGACAAACCCCAAGCACACCTGGCTGATAAAGGTATCCATCGACCTGCATCGGGCCCGACGCATGTCAGTGGAGCTTGTGGCAATCACATTCTCAAGTGCAGCTTCAAGCGTACTGTACCAGGAATCGCCATACTAGTAGTACGCGAATATGCCGCCAAGCTGACACTTTTCGACATGGCAAACTCCTGCTAGTGTGGCGTGTTCACGAGTAAATGTACCTGTCCCGCCATCTCCAAACCGAAAGCATGTCGAGATCTCGGATGAAGTTTGAGAATCCTACAGCAATCTACACATGAGCGTGTGTGTTTCTAAACAATAAGACACACGGCGCTCTTGACGTGAAAGCAATCCGTGGGATGTCTCGGCCGATGGCTTGGAAACGTTGTAGAATCAAGTGCAACCCTTAGCCTTCGTCAACAAGCTTTCGGCTATCGGGTTTGATGTTATCGATAAGAGAGTGCCAGTCCTGGAAGAGTGATGTCACACTCCGCCGGGAAAACTCCCTGATGGAGGGACAACAGACGAATTGACTCGATGGTAGCTCAAACTCGTGCTTCTCGAGAACTTTGTTGTGCCGTTAGTGGATCAAGAAGCATACCAGGCACGGCTGGAGATCCCAGTAGTAAATTTCTAACACATCCGCTCTTCCTTTCACCACCGTGGTCTATTGCGTCACGCGTTGTTGATAGTCGGGAACGTGGGGTCAGTTGCTGCTAGAGGTGAGCGCAGTGCCAGGACTTCGCAACGTCAACAGTGGCCACTGTGGGGTGGGACTGGTGAAATAAATACCTGCGCCCCTCGTCCAGTGCGGAAGAAAAATTCTGGACGTGTTCTGTACACTAATTTGAGCCTTCTGATCGCAGTATCCAGATCCATTCACACGTAAAAACTATCTCAAGATGTCTACCGATTACAAGTTTATGGGCTGGCTTGGCCTTGACAAAGACTCTGCCAAGGGCAAGATGGTCTGGCAAGGGTATGAGCCAAAGCCCTTCAACGAGGAGACCGACGTCGACATCAAGATCACACATTGCGGTATCTGCGCATCAGATCTCCATACCCTTCGTTCGGGCTGGGGTCCTACAGATTACCCAGTCTGCGTTGGTCATGAGATTGTCGGTCAGGCTATCAGAGTGGGATCGAAAGTGAAGAACGTTAAGGTCGGTGACAGAGTCGGTGTGGGTGCTCAATCCGGCTACTGCTCCAACAAGAATGGCGACTGCGAGGCTTGCGCTGATGGTAAGCAACATCTTGGTTGCAACGTCAACAGAGAACTAACCTTTACGCAGGCATGGAACATCACTGCAAGTACTCGACCGACACATTCAACAGCAAGTGGCCTGATGGAAGCAAGTCGTACGGCGGGTATGCAGACTACTGGCGAGGTACCTCAGACTTCGTCATCCAAATTCCAAAAGAGTTGCCATCTGATGTTGCTGCACCTATGTTGTGCGGTGGTATCACTGGTTTCCACCCTCTGATCCAACATAATGCAGGTCCAAAGACAAAAGTCGTGGTGATTGGTATTGGAGGGCTTGGTCATTTCGCTCTGATGGGCGCGGCACAGGCTCTTGGCTGCAAGGAAGTAGTAGCTATCTCGAGGACAAGCGCCAAGAAGGCAGATGCTATGAAGATGGGCGCCACGGACTTCATTGCCACTGACGAAGACAAGGACTGGGCAAAGAATAACGCGGGCAGACTCGACCTGATTGTCAGCACTGTCTCTTCTCACTCGATGCCATTCCAGGACTACCTGATGCTGCTCGGCCTGAGGGGTACCTACGTTCATGTTGGTGCTCCTGAAGACGAGATTCCAGGTTTCAACAGTAAGTCGTATGGCCAAGATTCGATTCGAGTTTTGCTAATTCTTGTACAGTGTTCTCCCTCATCCCCAAGCGAGCCTCTATCCAGGGCAGCATGACAGGTGCACCGAAGGACATCGTCGACATGCTCGACTTGTTCGCAAAGAAGGGTGTGCGCACTTGGAACAACAACGTCTCCATGAAGGATGCAAACCAGGCTATTGTAGACATGGACAATGGCAAGGCTCGATATCGATATGTCCTTGTCAACGAAGCTAATGTCAAAGAGTGCAAGTTTGACTGAAGTGACTGTCTGATATGAGCGGGCACCGTGGTTCATGCGCAAGATCAAGCGTTCTCATGAGATAGCAACCAATGATACCAAGATGACAAAATCAATGAAGCAACAATAATTGTCAAGTGCAAGTTAGTTGATATGCAAAGTGACTTTGCATAGACGTTCAAGCGGTTGAAGAATTCAGTCAGATCAAGTCCAGGCAGGGTAAGGAACATTCTTGGAGCCAGGGACCCGGTTGGAAATTGCCCTCAAGTTGACATCCCGATTTGAGACTCTAAATAAAAACGCACACCCCTCGCGATCGATGTGACATCTACCCAGCACAACCTAGCGAATGCGATTTGCAGGACCAGCTCCTCCGCTGCGATCACCACCCACGTATGCCGTAATCGACATTCAAAAGCTCTTCTCGACGTCTTAACACAAGCAAGATCCCACGTGTCTAATGGTCCCAGTTGCGATCCACGATCCTACGGCGCGGCAAATGAGCGCCCACTAACCCCTGCACGTCAAACTGGGGCAGGGCTGCAGCTACAGCTGTCCCCGTGGCAGTCGCGTGGCCCGTCTGATCGGCGGCACGATGGCTTTGAGCTAGAATGAAACAACAACGATCGACCACAACGGTATCCGTCTGGCCTTATGTTCTCTTTCCAACGCTGGGTGAGCACACGGCGGCACAGCACTACGACCACTTGGCCGTTGGTGGCCTCGCGCCACTCTGATGGTACCGTCCGGTGTCGAGGAAAACTGAACATTGGGGCTATTCTCCCGCAATGCCTATTGGTTACCATCGCGACATTCGGTGCTGATCTGTGCTGTTCCTCAGTAGCGAATGTCCATATTTATACAACGTGCCAATCACGACATCGCTTCAACGATTCAAGTGGGAAGGAAGCAAAATGCGATATAATGACGGTGACCTAAGCTAGAACTGTGGATCAGCTTGTGCTATGGCTTGAAGAGTGATAAGAACATCCTAGCTTCTCGAGGTCGGTTTCTTGACTCTTCTCATCTCTATTATGTCAGCTTCTGTGGATTGGTTGTCGGTGTCTTCTTGGTTACGGTGAGATCGGAGCGGATCATACTGCAATGCTCGTCGACGCCGTTCATTCACACCATGCATTATAACGGCTTACAGACTGCAATGCTGGGAGTAGCTTGGGGTCTGCTGGGGTTTGCGATCTTCTTCATCTTCGCTCGTGTCCTCGTCAGGACCAGGATCCAACCAGGGACGTACGGATGTGATGATTGGTGAGTCTACAGGTTACTACGACAGCACGGAATACTGACTGACAATCGCAGGGCTATGATTACCGGTGCCGTAAGAACCAGTGCTCTTTTTCAATCATGTACCCTGACAAAGCTTATAGATTTTGTCAGCCGGCTGTTCTGTGACGTCTACCCTAGCTATCGAGGTGAGAAGAAGTCTACTACCTGTCCAAGAAGAATACGCCTAACTTCAACTCTAGAGTGGATTAGGGAGGTAATATTCGACAAAACTCGAAAACTCGGAACGTTGACTAATTGTTCGAAAGATATTTTCAAGATGTTGATTTCGGACAACGTGCACAGGCGAACCAATTGATCATCATATGGTCTATGCTCAGTTTTGTAGGCATACTCTTCGTCAAGGTCTCTGTCTGTATCTTCCTACTTCGCCTCGTTAGTCGCACCAATCGGACGCGTAAAATTGTCAGATGGCTTGTGGCGATCAACATGGCAATCACAGTTCCCGCAACATTGGCGATGTGCGCTATCGGTATAGCACAACTGATACCTGTCTCGAGCTCCAATGTGCTCGGCAGTAAACGATTCTCATCTCACACAGTGACAGTCCTATTCAAAGTTATCTCTGGTTCGTCACACCCCTTTTAGGATGCTGGATAGAAGCTGACTCTCCAATTGCTACTGTTGGTGTTTGCACAGATTTCATGACAGCGTCAATACCGATAGTGATCGTGTGTCGCTTGCAGATGCCCAAAGCTCAACGGCTGCAGGCATGCGCGGTACTGGCACTAGGATTTTTGTAAGACACAGGCTTCTGTATTCTCGATTGGGCACTTATAGTTAACGCACAAACAGAGTTGGAGCCATTTCCATTGTGAAGACAGCCAATCTTAACTGGACGGCAGAAAACTGGACCCGGTCTGGGGCTATTGTGGTATTTTGGGGTACCATTGAACTGAACTGCGGCATCATAGTTGCATGCTTGCCAACGCTAAGACCAGTCGCACATTATATAAAGGTGCACGTTGGCGGAAGCGAAGACATCGCTAATCAACAAAACGAAGACGTAGATCGATGTACCGGCGT
Organism: Erythroxylum suave; assembly: GCA_027563595.1. Classification (NCBI taxonomy): domain Eukaryota; kingdom Viridiplantae; phylum Streptophyta; class Magnoliopsida; order Malpighiales; family Erythroxylaceae; genus Erythroxylum; species Erythroxylum suave. Next base: position 20,491 of record JAOSBN010129013.1, read on the forward strand.
CGACTATGACATTGGAAAAAGGGCACTGGTGAGTGCCGAGTCACGACCTTCGAATTCGGTATGCAGCAGCATAGAAGAGGAGACTCAGCACCACGGCACTGGAGCCCTCGCCGATGCTGAAAATGAGAGTCCAGGACATAGAAGGATGTCAAAGGTTGATATGTGGATGTCGGAGCAGAAAGCTGTTTCAGATAGCAATTGATACAGTCAGAGGATTGACACGCTGTCCTAGAAGCGATACATTCAAATGTCAAACTCGGTGTGGACAGGATATGCAGACCCTTGATCTCAGTATTCGAATCGGAATTGTCGCTGGAGAGGACATTGCCAGGGGGTACTAACTTACTCTCACATCTCGCAGCCTTGCCAAGTCTGTCCTGCATACAGTACGAGGCTGTAGCTTCTCCAACTTGCGTTTGATGATTTCACGAATAGCACTAATTTGAGCTCTCGCACATCGAGACACCGAAATGCGATATGGCGTGCAACGGCTGACAAGAGTCGCTTCAGCGGCTCCGTGCCGTTATAGTTTCTTGACCTCACCGGTACCAGCCAAAAGATGGCAGTCCAGCAGCACAGAATCAGGTCTACCTGCTGTTCCCCCTCGACAATGGTCGACTCCGCTGGCAAAGACCATAGCAGAAGCTATTGAGGTTCGTGCAGGCCCACGAACCACCGTGCCGTGCTAATAGAGCATTGCAGGTGACTGGTCCCATCTCGATAGCGTCCTACATGCGGCAATGTCTTACGAATCCTGAAGCGGGATACTACACGTCCACTCGACCAGCGTCGGACCAGTTTGGCCAAAAAGGCGACTTCATCACGTCTCCCGAAATTTCACAGATATTTGGTGAACTTGTTGGGATATGGTTCATGACGGAATGGATGGCTCAAGGTCGGCCGAAGGAGGGAGTGCAGTTCATGGAAGTTGGTCCAGGACGAGGAACATTAATGGCAGATGTGCTTCGAACCATTGGACAATTTAGAAGCTTTGTAGGCGCTGTGGAAGGGGTCTGGCTTGTTGAGGCTGGTGAAGGTCTACGAAAACAGCAGAAAAATCTCCTTTGCGGCGAGCAAGCTGAGATGAAAGAAGTAAGCGATGGGGATGGCAGAACATGGTGGGAAAGTCACAGCAAGTATGGCAATGGTATGACCGTACGCTGGGTGGAAGATATCCTGTTGCTGCCGAAGAACGACGGTGATGATGCGAAGATGCCCTTCATTGTGGCACATGAGTTCTTCGATGCTCTGCCGATCCACGCCTTTGAATCTGTCCCTCCAGACCCAAACGCTGGCCAGACGGAGCTTCTCGACAAGCACGGTAATCCGATGGTCCGCCAAAGCAGCGCAAGCAAAACGCCGCAATGGCGCGAGCTACTTGTCGCTCCTACCAAACGCAAATTCGCTTTACCAAAGACTGAAGATTCTCCCAAACCAGCAAAACCCAAAGATCCCGAGCCGGACTTCAGCCTTATCCTCGCTAAAGCATCTAACCCTTCATCTCTCGTCCTTCCCGAGCAACCTCGCTACAGACATCTCAAATCTCAACCTGGCTCACGCGTAGAAGTCTCTCCCGAGTCCGCACGTTATGTCCGCGACTTTGCCAAACGCATCGGCAGCGATATCGCCTCTCCATCAACGTCCACGTCAAAGCCCAAACCCGCCGGCGCGGCCCTGATCATCGACTATGGGCCGCTCGACACCGTCCCCGTCAATTCTCTGCGCGGCATCAAATCCCATCAGATCATCAGTCCGTTCCTCCACGCCGGCCAAGCCGATATATCCGCCGACGTCGACTTCATGGCTCTCGCAGACACCGCGCTAGAAGCCTCGCTCAGTGTCGAGGTCCACGGCCCGGTCGAGCAGGGAATGTGGCTGAACCAGCTCGGCATCAAAGAGCGCGCCGAGAGATTGATCAAAGGCGTACAGGGGGAACAGGAACGCAGAGACCTCGAGACAGGCTGGAAACGTCTTGTGGAAGGCGGTCCCAAGGGTATGGGCAAGGCTTACAAAGTCATGGCTATCGTACCTGAAAATGGAGGGAAGAGAAGACCCGTCGGCTTCGGCGGCGATATTGCTGCGTAATCGATGGGACTTAAAGTGTAGCAAAACTGTAACAACTGCCCATAATACACAGAAAGACTAAATCTGTTTTGATTTTCATTTCTCAAAGAATTCCACCGAGCTGCCGGGGAATAGATGCGTACGCTTATCTTGTTCAAGCGCGCTTTTTTGTGCAACGGCTCACTCGAGTCGAGTTGCCAACCTGTAGACAAGAACTCCATCCGTCAAATGTAAACGCTAAATGCCAATGATCAACACCATTAAGTTCCACATCTCATAAGACGTCTCTTCAGTACTCGAAGTTGACCGTCGTCTCACCCGAGTCTTCACCGTTGGTGATACTCTTGAAGTTCAGGATACCTCTTTCACTGCGGAAGTTGACGTGCATCTCGAACGCCCACTGGTACACCCACTTTTTCTGGTCGGCCAGATAGCGGGTCTGGGCCTTGGAGGTGTCGGCCAGCACGGTGCGGATGCTGCCCTCCTTCATGGCGGAGAAGTGGTCGCAGCGCTCGGGCGGCACGTCGAGGGCGCAGCTGTACAGGCTCATCACGTAGTCGCAGGGGTTGGGGATGGGCGAGTCGCCGGAAATCGTGATCTTCTCGACGATCTCGAAGTCCTCGTCCAGCGACTCGTTCTTGGCCACGACCCAGTTCATGCGGCCGCGGCAGAACTTGCGGTTCTGGTACGGGTTCCAGAACGCGTGCTTCTCGTCGTCGATGCCCTCGCGGAAGTTCAGCCCGATCGCCCAGCCGTAGTGCCGTTTGGCGATGAAGGAGGTTGGTTTGATCGATTCGAGGCCCCGGAGGGAGGCGCCGATGACGATCGCTGCTTGGCTTGAGGGTCGTCAGTGAGTTGGGAGGTAGAAGAGGAGGGAAAGGGCTTACCAGTGTGCTGGGCATGTGAAGCGTTTGACGTCGTTCAGGTGGCACCAGTCTTTTAGTTTGGTGTTGAGGTACGGTGAGTCGCCGAAGCCGCCGACGAGGACGAATCGCTGGGAAGGTTAATACATGTGTACGGCGTTGCATTAAGGCGAACTTACTGTCATCCTCTTATTTCTCTTCTTCAGTTGTGCGACTTGGTCATTGAGCAGTTTCGTTAGTTCGGTGATGGGTATTTTGAAGAGTCCTTCCATGTCGGATCTAGACTCGGTCAGCTGTTATTCAACTATACAAAGTAGCAGTAGACTTACCTCGACAGTCGTACAGCTCGATCATCCTCGTCGTATTTCAGGGTTGGAGCGCTGAGATCCATGTCTATCGGCTCGACCTCGAAATAGGTTCGGTCGCCATCTCGGTAGCCAAAATTCTTCTTGACAACTTCAAATGCTTGCATGAAAATACTGCCAGGTCCGCGTTTCTTCATGTCAAGTGAAGTGTAAGCTCTGCCGAATTGGTCCGTCATCCATTTCACGAATTGTCGGTCAATTGCTGTTGATCCACATTTGGCACCTTTGTTCTGTCAGTACGCCAGCTGGGCCCGACGGATGGCAATAACACGTACCAGTGCCTCGAGAGACTTCTCTGTGCTCAAGTTGCGGTGTGACTTTGTTGATCTCGTATGTAACCAAGTCCTAGTGCTCGAGTCAGTACACAAAAACCTTGTACAAGACCGGATGATGATTGCTCACCACTGTGCCACCACCACAATCGCATATCAGAACACACTCGCCAGGAACCAGGGGATCCAAGCTCTTTGGCCCCAGGTATGGTTTGAGCGCGTACAAGGCTGCAGCTTCGGGCTCTGCAATCATGTTGACCGTGTCGCCAGGCCGTGAACCGAAACCCGCGGCGATCGCTGCAGCTCTGGTCGCAGCCTGTGCACTGTCCGACCAGATAGCCGGCATGGTGATCCAACATTCGATTGGCATGGCGCGAACGACTCCAGGAGAAAGCTCATTCTCCAGACTCTGCATCAGATACTGGTACAGTTCTTTAAGATAGTCTGTCGCAACGTCCTTTGCCGTCTTGCCCGGTGGCAGAGCAAGAAAGCCGGATCCGTACATGGTGGCTAGCAAAGGATCATCGTACTGGGTCAAGTCGGTGTTCTTGTCGAGTAAGAGCTTGGTCCAAATGTACTGCTTCAGACCTCGAGTCTGAGTGACTTCGAAACCCCAGTGATTGCGATCAATTCTGGCGTTCTCGCTGGCATAAGCAATGGCTGTTGGGGCCTTCCAGCAATTGTCCCGCGAGTGCGGCCATCTCGATATCACAACAATATCATCCACGCTGCTCTTGTTTGAGGTGACGAAGCTGATTCCTGGATATCGTCAGACAAGATGTACAAGGACGGACCGCGCAACTCACCGCTGTATGTGGTCCCGTAGTCGACACCAACGATAATCTTGAAATTTGAAGCCATGTTGACGATTGCCAGTGTAGAAAGGTGTCATACGAATCTTGTTCTCCGACCGAATATTTGTTCAACAACCGAGTCGCATCACCGAGTTTGACGACGGACAATGACGGTTCGACAGAGGCTGTGTTTTGAAGGCGGATGACCATTCCACATGTGTCGACTGTCAGGCTGAGGAGCCGCCCACAGTCTTCGTGAGGCACTACTGCAAGCCCGAAGTCGCGGGACCGTGCTAGAGCGTGTCGGCCTCTGAAGGCGAGAACAGCTGGATTGCAGCACATTTGGTGTGTGTTCGAGCATCGGACGGTGGAGGGGCCTGGGGGGCTGCACCAGACACGCCCTGGCGTGATATCGTGCCTGGCGCTGCAGCAACTTTCTGCGGACTGAGGCGCACGCGGCGGCTAGCCTGGTACGGAGCCAATCAGCGAGCGGTAAAGTTACCACTCCCCGTACCAATACGAGTGGCTGAGTCTCGAACCGCAGATGAGTTCCTACCACCTCGCTCGCTCGTCCATTCATCTCCCTCAGCCTGACCCATCGACAGACTGCCCCAGAAGGAGCCGTCCCGATCTCAGGGTCATGATGCAGGTCTGCCTTATCTGGTGTGTTTTTGGGATGTCTCGGCTCGCAGCTTACCCTGCCTACGATGGCCGGCAACGTCCTGTGCTCGAGCGAGCCTCCGCCATTTCTGTGCAGCCAATCACCTGAACTCAGCGTTTGGCACGGTCGAAGTTACTCATGTGTCCCACCACGTAGGAGTTAAACTGTCGACAGTGCTACAAGCCGACAAGATTCCACAGACTTCACTCCATCAACGACTACCACCATCTATCTTCAACAACCCTAATGTTTCCGTGGCCGCTCGGTGACCTTGACGGCTTTTTCATAGTTGAACCAGTTTATGATCTTCCACTTCCGATCAGGACGAGACGATTTATCATGACTGAACCTGCTGCTGAACAGCCTCCAGCCGTGTCAGCGGCTCAAGTGTCGTTTGACAAGACTCCAAAGCATCCCAACACCAGAAGCCAGCGCAATGGTGACGATGCCCAAAAGTTGAAGGAGGAGAACGCGAACCTCCATCAGCAATTGTCAGCAGCTTTAAGAAATTGCGATCAGAGTATGCAGCAGCTCGAGCAGCAGAAGCGAGATCACCAAAACACTCTGAGAAATTTAGACCAGCTCAATCATCAGTTTCAAACCCTCAACACTGCCTATCTCAAAATTCAGAATCGAAATCACGCCCGAGATCATCGACAACATCAAGCTGAAGAAGACAACCGCTTGAACATGCAATCACTGGTTGCAGAGAACGATGCTCTTGCGCAGAAGCTGAAGCAGAATGAAGCCTACATGGACCAGTTCCTTCAGAATGCCATGAAGGACGGAAGATGGAACCCGCTACCAGACGACACTCTGAGGGATCGACTCAACCGCCTTCACAGCGACACGAGGCATTGGGCTAAGCATTGGTGTTGTGACAATCTTTCGTTCGCCCATCTGTCCAAAGAACAAGTCAGTAACTGCATGAAATTCTTTGCTGATTTCGTGCGGTGCAAAGACGGATCGCTGCCGGCCTCAGTCGAATCGCCGAGCATCAAGATGAAGAGCAAAATCACGCAGTTGCTTCTTACTGGAGCCGTGGCTCATCTGCTAGTGATCGAGATCTTCAGCAAGCCTTTCTTTTGTATGGAATCTGATCAAGCTGATGCAATGCGTGGGATATACGAGGAATTGATGAAAGGCGAGTATGGAACACCCGTTTGGAATATGGATGTTAACATCATCTAGCCAATTTCCAACAAGCACATGTGTGGCGGTCTACTGTTTGGCGTATCCTGAACCCTCCCGAAACGGCCAGCAGTACTGAGCACGACAGACAGGTAGCACAAGCCACAGCCAAACTGATGCATGATCGTTGTGAGAAAATCAAGGCTGATTTTCTGACTGGACCTGCTAGTGTACTATTCAATGCGCTTGGTGGAGCAGAAGAGACCGAACGATCAGAGTCGTTGCGAAACCTTCTCATCACTGCCACCGAGATTACCGTCTTGATATGGACTCAACGATCTTACCTGGATTACTTGACTATGTCGAGATTTATTGAGAGCAAAATGTCTTTCAACCCCATGTCGCCGTTAATGGTCGGCCACCCCCTGAACAGAATCGATATCGAAGACCCTATTCACCAAGGCCGAGAGATTGTGATCGTGACACAGCCGACTATTCTCGCCTTTGATGACAACGATGATCAGGCGTTGAAGGGTGACAGATTTCGAGTCCTGTCCAAAGCGATCGTATGGCTCGATGATACGAAGAAAGGGGGCTTATTCCGGCGGGACACTGCGTAATGTGCACGCTTTCGTTCGTCCCAAGCGCGCCGACCATATCTTGCATAGCATTGATCTTTCATCAGGACGTAGAGCAATTCTGTTACTCATCACATTGGTCACGTCTCTAAATGAATCCGCGACCCAACGCCTGGGACACGCATACTCTAGTGTCTGGGTCAATACCGTATCTGAGTCGGATCTACTCAGCCGTGTGTTACGTCCCCGGCACGCCACGATGTTTGTCGCGAGTTTGACACGTTCGATGTCACAGATTCAGCTCACTCGCATGAGCACACACGTAACAATGATGACGTCTATGCCTCATTTTCTGACCACCTGGCTTGAGACTGACGGTAACACTACCTAATTCATCTCACTCATCAAACACAGAACGTTATTCCAATAATCACTAGGCACAGCACTGCACAGCCCAACAAGAACGCCTCAAGCCACTTCGCTAACCACGCCCCTCACGGGCGCCCTCTTTCCCCACCAGCAGTTACTCCAAGCCTCCAAAACGAACTCGGCCAGCCGCCCCCAGCGCCCCTGTCAATCCCTGACGAGAAGCCTGTCCGGAGGGCCCACTACACCCAAACTCTAGGCGTCTATTGGCACTCTTAGATCTGGTATCGGCTAGTAACGTATCAGACTAGGTGTGAACGCCTTGGAGGTGGGCCAGCACTAATGCGGACTTCAGCCTAACATTGCAGCTTGAAGTTTCAGGAAGCACATGGCATGGAGGGGTGGTGAGGGAGCGCGGTGACGCTGGAGGCGGTCGGTATATTGAGGCATTGCTGCTGAAGCGAAATGAGGCATTTCGCGAGGATGAGGATTGAGGTCGGTACTTATGAAGGCACCGTCGAGATAGGACAGCTTTGTTCATCTTATATAACTGTGTTGCGTCTGCAGTACTGAGATTGGATCCAAGTGTTTAATGGGAGATTACAGCCAGTCTGAACAAACAGAAAAGATGAAGCAGGTGGTCTACATTGGTGTGATGGGTGTGACGGGGTCCGGGAAAAGTACATTCATCAAGACAGCGAGTGAGAATGATGCGATCGAGATTGGAGAGACGTTGAAGTCCTGTAAGTTCTAACTACCTTGGAAATCATTTACTGCGCAGACGATTGTGAATATGGCTGACAACTCCGGCGAATAGGCACCACCGACGTGGCTTCGTACAGATTCAGCCATTCCACATCGGATGTCGACATAGTCCTCATCGACACCCCCGGCTTCAACGACACCACCCGAGGCGAGACCGAAGTCCTTCGTGAGATCGCCGACTGGCTAGATGTCACCTACCGCAACCCACCCAAGATAAAACTGTCAGGTATCATATACATGCAAGCACTGGACGACCGTAAGGTATACGGCAGTACACTACGCAATCTGCGAATGTTCCGAGATCTCTGCGGTGAAGCCCCGCTCAAAAATGTCATCTTCACAACCACAGGCTGGGGTTTGGCACGGAGAGCGGACCAGCTAGAAAAAGCCATCGAGAAAGAATCCCAACTTTGCGTGGACTCACTGTTCTGGGAGCCCATGATTCGTCGTGGCGCCAAAACCGCGCGATTCGAAGACACGAAAGCCTCGGCCATGAAAATCATCGAGCAACTCATCCAAGCGCAGCCCCTTGCCTTACAGATCCAACAAGAACTCGTGGACGAAGACAAGAACCTCATCGACACCAAAGCCGGTACGACGGTGAACGAGGAAGTCAAACGCCTCGAAGCCAAATACCAAGCGGAAATCGTCTCCATCCGCAAGGAGATGGAAGAAGCCATGGCTGAAAAGGACCACGAACTCACCCTGGCGCTGCAAGAAACCGACCTCAAACTCCAGAAACTCCGCGACGAGGCCCGCCGCGCCCAAGACCTCCTGCAATACCAACGCCGCAACGCCGACCGGCAGTACGAGATCGAACTGCAAGACCTACGGCACGCGCTCGAAGAGCAGAAAATCAGCGCGAAGGAGGAGGCCAAGAAGGCCAAGGAGGAGGCGGCGGCGCAGCGGTACGACGACGAGCTGCAGTTCGAGGGCATCGCGCAGCGCATGCGCGAGAACTTCGACCGGGTACGTAAGGAAGAGCGCGAGGCCATGGAGAAGAAGATCCAGGAGATGGAGGAGGCCGAGGCCAAAGACAAGAAGAAGGGCCGTGGCAAGAAGCTGCTGCTGGGCGTGCTGCCGATCGTCGGCAACATCGCCCTGTCCGTGCTCCTTTGTCTAGTGGCGGCCACCGCCGGCTATGCCGCAGCCGTCGCCATCAACGGGCGCACGCTGCCGGCCGACGGCGTGCTCACCGTGCTGCGCGACGGCAGCTACCGGTTGGGGTTCCGGGCCGACGCGGTCACCATCGGGGCCCCGCAGGCCGGGCAGATCAGCTTCCCGGGCACCGTGGCGGTCACGGAGATCAGCGGGTCGGAAAGTTTCGTACATGTCGACACGGGGCTCGGCACCTGGGTCGGGCTGATCGAGGGCCTGCACGAATGGCAGCCGGGCGACGCCGCCGAGGTTCAGTTCGACCCCGGTCGCGCCTTCGTGTTCGATGCCGCGGGCCGGCGCGTGACCCC
>JAOSBN010129144.1:0-62156 GCA_027563595.1 Erythroxylum suave
ATAAACACAACATTGTCCTCAATGTTGACATAAAAGCATAAAAGCAACATTGGCCTAATGAAGATGTACCATATCCTATAGCTCCACATAATGTTGCAACTCTACTGAATTTGCAATTTCCTGATTTAAGCCATGTAAAAATCGTGCCATAGTTGCCTCTCAACCCTCCTCCACTTCAGCCTTAATCATGGCTATCTCCATTCCCTTGTGGTACTCCTCACCCTCTTAGATCCTTGAGTTAGGCCTTGAAGCAATTGGTACAAGTCCATATAGTAAAGAGATGGAATGAATCTTTTCCTCATAATAGCCTTCATCCTCTCCCAAGTTTCAATTGGCCTCCCACGATTTCATCTCCTAATCAAAACAAGTTGATCCTATCGAGCATTTGCAAGAAACATGTATGGAAGAAAGCAACCAGATTTGCTAGAAACGTGTATGGAAGAAACCAACAAAAACAATAAGAAAAGTGAATCAAAATAAGTAATACGCAACAAATTGATTTATAATAACCCAAGCTTTGATGCCAACTGATGTGAACCCCATAAATCAAGATCTAGGAACCCACAAACAAGTTGTTGAAAGGAATTTCCAAAAAAAGCTAAATCAGTTATGTTTTAAAAAAAAACCTTCACCAATGTTTTAAGAAACACGAACCAAAGTTATAAAGAAGGATATTGACAGCACACTCTAGGTAAAGAATAGATTGAGAGTGATAAATCAGATGAACGCCATAAGGAATAACCTTGATAAGTTCCAAGTTCAATAAAGAACCAACAAAGTGAATAACCTCACCAAAAATGTAAAACAAATTCCAATCTGAATTCTTGTACAAAGATGATGCCTATACAGGTTAAAGAAAACCTTAATCAATCTACCAGCAATGATTTTTTTCCTAAAAATAAGGAAATCCCTAAGATTTAGGAGTGTCTTTCAAAACTAACTCCTAAAGCCAAATATTTAGTGGACTTTTAGGCAGCCCAAATCAGCTAGAGATGTCCTAAAATCATCAAAATAGCATCGTCTTCTAATTAGGACGAATAAATAACTAATTAGGCCTATGTAATGTGTGATATGGCTTATTGATCTCTCTAAGACTAAATAAGCTTTTATTGTTGCTTATTTAGCTCAAACATCTTCAATAAGTCCATTAAGAGCTTCCTTCATTGATGTGGACCTGACAAGAATGTGCTTTTGAACCCACGAATTAAATTCAGTAAATGAATTTCCAGGACTAGTTGGAATATGTAACAGTGGAAAGACCTTTAACCTGTTGCTTAGAGAAACAAGAACCAAAGGTATTGGAAAGGGATGACGCCACAAACACTATAGAAAGGTGTTTGATAAGTCTCTTACAAGGATTTAACCTAGATGAGTTTTCAGTTCTAAGAAGAACCAAGAGTTGTGAACAAAAACTCACTTTTCAATTCAGAATTCGTGATCATCTCCTTACAATTATTTTTGACGGCTAATTAAATGTTTTCTAGGTTAAAGAAACCTAACAAACCCTAACTAAGTAAAATAAGCCCAAAACTACCAAGCTGGGCTGAATTTAACTAAATTAACTTAAACAGCCCAATAGAGCAACTAAAACCCTAAATAATAAAAGTTATCCAAACAAACTGAAACCTTTGGGCTTAAATAGTTTAAATAGTCCATTATTACATAAAAATATCAAAACAAGGTCCAAAACATGCAATTAAAGCCAAAAGATCTCACTAGGCAAAGGGAGAGCAATGTATGGGTAGATCCTAGACTCCAAACAAACTCTGATTTAGGCCTTCTTAGGCACTCAAGATGTCCTCTTCAACTCTAATGAAGACCACAAACTTAAATGAAAGCTCTAATGTGTCCAAACTTGGGCATCTTTCAAATCTATTAATACAAGAAGCCATAGCAGCAATGGAGATCAAGGTGCCACATGTCAAGACAAGGTTACTTTGCCAAGCAGACCTATTACAAGGCAACATGCAGCAAGGCTTAAACAAGCACTTCAAGGGTTTGTTCAAAGTCAAGTTACATCTCACCTTGATGACAAGGCCGAACCATCCATGGAGAATTCAAGTGGAGTAGTCAAGCTTGTGATTCATCTAGAAAGGGTGTGTGGAGGAGCTAATACTTGGCCAAATTTCAAGAAAAGTTCAATTATTCTTATGGGCTTAATTTAATACGTTGGGCTTGTTATTTATCCTTTATTTATTAGGGCCAAAAGACTCGTTATGGACTGGGTATTCATTTGTAAGCTTGCCTTAGTTTATTTTACGCCCCCATTAGGTCAATTCCCACCCCCTACCCTAGGGGTTTATTTAAGTTATTTTGGTCTCATTACGTTAGTTTAGCCCAATCCTAAGTCGATTAGGATCAGATTGCATTATTGGGCTATAACTCCTAAACTAGTTGGGATTAGGCTTGTTTTTAGCATTAAATTTGTAACCTATTCCTTTTAGTGTTAAGGACGTGATTAGGAATAATACCTTATTTTATCCTTGTAAACTTCAGATTAGTTGATCAATAACATTGAGAGATATTCTCTTCAAGAAAGGCGTTTTCTTCTTGTTGTTACTTCAAGGATTGCATCATTTATCAAGGTAATTGTTTGTGGCGTGTTCAATTCTTCTGTTTTCTCTAGGTTTGGGTCTCAATTTCATATAAATGGGGTTTGAACTAGCATGTTCTTAGAATAGAAAGATTGGGGATTTGATTTAATAGGATTAGGGGGTTTCAAGAACCTTGTTTTCTTGGGGTTTCCGTATCAGTTGGTATCAAAGCTTGGGCTTAATTCTATTGAACTCATACGTATCTTTCATTTTTTTCCTTTGTTGATTCCTTAAAAAAAACAGAAAATAAAAGAAAAGAAAAGACATTTCAAGATTGATCAAGAAAACATCCATGATTGTGATTCTTTGAAGCTTTGTTTGACCTTTCATTCAAGATTTGTTCTATTCATTCAAGATTCATCTATATTATCTTTCTTTCATTCAAGAACCTATCAAGAAACGTTTTCTTTGAACCAATTTTTTCAATTTTTGGAATTTTGGTAGATTGGGATAATAATAATAATTTGATATCTGGTTTGGTGAGTTTGTCATATTATTTTTTCTTTTTTATTTTCTTGGTTTATTTCTTATTTTGGTACCTATCTTTGCTTCTCTACATTGTTTTGAACAATTGTTGCACTCATAATTGTTCAATTGACACAAGAATCATTGCCTACACTACCCTTCATCTGTGTATTGGCACTTTGATTTATTTTTCTGTCCTTACAATATTTTGCTTCTAGATTTGTTTCATTTACTCGTTTTCTTTGTTGAGGTCATTATCTTTGTGCTGCTACTTGAACTTGTTGCTTGTTGATTTCCTTGCCCTTGTTGAAGTGATCCTGAAGAGTAACAAGGAAGGAGGCACTTGAGTGGAAAAAGGCGAGAGTATGAGATTAAATAGTGAAACACCATATTATTGGTAAAACACGCATGGGAATTTCTTTTCCAGAGAGAAACACATGAGGGAGTGTTGTGAGGCTTCTAACGTTTTCTTGCAGGAACTAATCATGTCTCATAATAGCAATAAAGATGGAAACAGTGATGGGAGAGGAGAAGACCAACGAAATACATTCTTTTTGCATGAAGCAATGCAAAATTAGTTCAAGAGTATAGAGACTATGTTTCTTGAAGTCAAAGACAAGTTTTAGCAGCAAGATAGAAACTTTGAAAGACAAGATATGCTTCTTAGAACTATTCAAGCCGAATCTTCAGGGAATAATGGGCCAAGAAGAAGAGAGAGCCCTCTAGTTGATAATCATTATCACTATAAGGAGGAGCAAGATGAAGATGGATTTGATGAGGAAGAGTGGTATGTAGGTCGAAACAATGTAAGAGGTTATAGAGGAGATAGAGGCAGAAATAGAGGTGGTTATAAAGGAAGAGTTGAAAGAGCCAAAGAGGAGGAAGAGACTGAAAAGGTAGATAGAAACATTAGCAACATCAAAATGAAGAAGCCACCATTTCAAGAAAGGAATAATGCAGATGCCTACTTGGAGTGGAAAAGGAAAGTAGAGACGACATTTGCCTGCCACAACTATTTTGAGGAGAAGAAGGTGAAGCTAGTGGTAGTTGAATTCTTTGATTATGTTGCTATTTGGTGGGATCAATTGATGGTTAGTAGAAGAGGAACTAGAGAAAGACCCATTGAAACCTGTTATTAGATGAAACACATCATGAAAAAGAGATTCGTGCCAAGTTACTACTATATGGAGTTGCATCAAAAACTCTAAACATTGAGGCAAGGCATAAAGAGCATGGAAGATTACCATAAGGGGATGGAGATAACTATGATAAGAGCTAACATAGAGGAGGATAGAGAGACTACAATGGCTCGGTTCCTTGCTAGTCTAAACAAAGAGATAGCCTACATGCTAGAGCTTCATCAGTAGTTGGAGTTGGAGGACATGGTAAGCATGGCTATGAAGATTAAGAAGCAATTGAAGGGAAAAAGATTCAGCAAGTGCAACACCTTGGGACCTTTAAATTCTTGGGGTCCTAAATGTCCCAAGAAGGAGGAAAAGAGCAAGGATAAGTCCTATGACAATAAGGACAAGTCCAAGGAAAAGTGGACAGCCTCTAAAGGTGCACCTACATCTAATGATCAAAATCCTAGCACTAAGCAAAGAGACATCAAATGCTTCAAGTGTTTGGGTTCAGTTCGTAAGGCAAACTAATATCCCAATAGGAAGATCATGTATTTGTGAGATGCGGTAATTGAATCAGAAGATAGTGATGGAGAGGATATGCTTCAGTTGGAGGCTTGCACTGATGAAGAAGTTGAGCAACCTGTATAGGCCGAAGCACTAGTAGTGAGGCAAGCTCTCAATGCATAAGAAAAGATAGAGCTTGATGAACAAAGGAAGAACATATTCCACACCAGATGTTTATTTAAGGGTAAGATGTGTAGTTTAATAATTGATGGAGGTAGTTGCATCAATGTTGCAAGCACGGTTTTGGTTGAGAAATTGGGGGTTGCCTCTCATTAAGCACTTTAGTCCTTATAAGTTGCAATGGCTTAATGAGTGTGGAGAGGTTAAGGTGAACAAGCAAGTGCTAGTGGCATTCCCAATTGGGAGATTTTCTGATGAAGTGTTGTGGGATACTATCCTATGCATGCCATTCATTTACTATTGGGGGAGATCATAGCAATATGATAAGCGTGTAGTGCATGATGGATTCAGAAATAGGTATTCATTCAAAATGGGGGAGAAACACTTCACATTGGCGCCTCTTTCACCAAGAGAAATTTAAAAAGATCAGTTGAGACTTTCAAAAGCCATGGAAGAACAAGAACTTGGAGAGGTCAAGAGTTTAAAGAAAAGAAAAAGAGGCCATTCAAGAAAATAAGAACAAAGGCCCAATTGAGACTAAGTGCACTAGTGAGCAAAAGAAAGAGAGTAGCGCAATTGAAAAAAGGAGAGAAGGGTGAAAAGAAGAGTGGAATAAAAAATGAGTACTTTCTTTGCAAAAGAAAAAGAGTTGAGTAGAAACCATTGGTTTTGCTTAGGTATAAGGATTTGTTTTATAATAAGACTGACCTTAACCTTCTTTGCCTAGTTTTGTGAAAATTGTTTTGCAAGAATACTCTGATGTCTTTCTAGATGAGTTGCCCAAGCAATTACCACCATTGAGGGCATTGAACAGCAGATTGACTTCGTGCCACGAGTTGAAATTCCAAACCACGCAGCCTATAGGAGTAATCCTGAGAAGACAAAGGAGCTTTAAAGGCAAGTGGAGTTGCTTGAGAGGGGCCACGTGAGGGAAAGTCTAAGCCCATGCACAATTCTAGTGCTATTGGTGCCAAAGAAAGATGGAACTGGGGGCGTATGTGCCTGGATTGTGGGGCAGTAAACAAGATAATGGTAAAGTATCGCCACCCCATTCCTAGGTTAGATGATATGCTTGATGAGTTACATGGTGTTTGTTTCTTTACAAAAATTGATTTCATGAGTGCTTATCATAGATTAGAATGAAAGTATGGGATGAGTGGAAAACAGCCTTTAAAATGAAATAGGGTCCATATGAGTGGATGGTCATGCCATTTGGTATGACAAATGCTTTCATGAGATTAATGAACCATGTTTTGCATGATTTTATTGGCAAGTTTATGGTATACACTTTTAATGACATCCTGATTTATAGCAAAAGTCTTGATGAGCATGTTATATATCTTAAATCTGTACTAGAAGCACTTAGACATGAAAGACTATTTGCTAAACTTGAAAAGTGTTCTTTATGTATGGATAAAATTGTTTTTCTTGGCCTTATCATTTCTGACCGTGATGTGAAGTTTTTGAACCATTTTTAGCGTGTTCTTTGGGGTAAGCTAGGTACTAAATTTTTTTTCTACTACTTGCCATCCTCAAACTGAAGTGGTGAATAGAACTTTAGGCTCTCTTTTGAGTGTTGTGGTTGATAAAAATCTTTAAACATGGGAAGAATGTTTTCCATTAGTTGAATTTGCATACAATAGGAGTATACATTCTACTATTGGTTATTCCCCTTTTGAGATTTTTTATGGTTTTAATCCATTAACACCTTTAGATTTATGTTCTTTATGTTTATGGTTTTAGTCCATTAACACCTTTAGATTTGTGTTCTTCACCTTTAAGTGAGATAACTAGTGCAGATGGACAAAAGAAGGTAGATTTGGTATGCAACATTCATGAGTAGGCAAGATAGCATATAGAGAAGTGGAATGAAGCATATGCACAAAAAGCTAATCAAGGGTGCAAGTTGATGCAATTTAAACCTAGTGATTGGGTGGGTGCATTTTAGGAAAGAGAGAATTCCTAAGCAAAGGAAATCCAAGTTAGATCCTAGAGGCGATGGACCTTTCCAAGTCCTTGAAAAGATTAACGATAATGCCTACAAGACTGATTTGGCAGGTGAGTATCAAGTATCTGCTACATTTAATGTTGTTGATCTCTCTTCATTTGATAACATAGGGCTCATTCAAGGATGGATCCTTTTGATGAGGGAGGAAATGATATAGAAAGCTAGGGCAGCAATGGAGATCAAGGTGCCACACGCCAAGACAAGGTTACTTTACCAAGTAGACCTATTACAAGGCAACGTGCAGCAAGGCTTAAACAAGCACTTCAACGGTTTGTTCAAAGTCACATTACATCTCACCTTACCCTGGATTCAAGCATTGGAAGTGTGTGAAAAGGGTCTTTAGGTACCTCAAGGGTACAAAGAACTATTGGCTATGCTACCAAGGAGAGAATCTTGGTTTTTCCTATAAATAGGCACCATCTATGTACTTTCAGGAGACTGATTCAAAAATAATATTAAGTATTATTCAGAAAAATTTTTCTTTTCCTTGTATTCTTTGAGAATACTTGACTTATCAAAGGCATGATCTTCCTTTGTGGTGTCCCAAGGCAAGGGTTCTAAGAGACAAGTTCTCTTCGGGTCCTTTCCATTGACCAACATTCCTCTAACCCCCTTTTCTCTTTGTGTTTTGTTTCTATCTTTTCAATTTTGTTTCTTGTGATTCCGAGTGTTTGTTTGATTGTAGTCGTTCCAAGGCATAGGCTCATCTTGTTGAAGGTTCTCTAGAACAAGTTCCTATTGGGTCTTTGTGGCATTTGTTAGCAGAATTTTATGATGACTGAATTGGGATGGATTGAATGTAGTGTTGATGTTGAAGTTGTGCTGGAAAATGATAGATAAATTGGTTACTTTTTCTGGTTTGTTTTTGGATGCATGAAAATAGTGGTTTATAGGCTGTTATATGGATGATTTAGGTTGGAATTTGAGGTATAAATGATGAGGAATTCATGCTAAAGATAGGTACTATAAAAATGTTTTTAAATCTTGAAAAAGTTGGGACTACATGTATGATGGTATAAAGTGATTGGTAATGAAAAAATGAGTAGATTTTTGTGAGATTTAAAGTAACCAATATGGAAGCTAGACTAGCATGAAATGAAGTACCTTTATAGGACATGAATTCTAGAAAAATTCAAGTGGTATTGATGTTTATGAGTATGTAAAATTCATGAAGAAATGAGGAAGAAAGACAGTGCATGATTATGGCCTATTGCACTAGCTTCTTTCACGATCTTGGCAAGGTCCCCAATGATCATGGGCCTAGTTCTAGATTGTTAATTTCTACTTTGTGTACTTATTGAACCGGCTGATGAAAGGTCACTCTAAATTAGTGTATTTGGACTTGATTAAGGCTTAGAATGAACCTAGATTGTTGGTTAATTAATTGGTTTAGAGTTTGATAAGTTTAGATTATTAATTGATGTCATAACATAAAGAATGTACTGCTTTGATGTCCATGTAACCAAATCTGGAAATTATGATTTGATGAAGGAATAAAGATATTCTTATGAATGCAAACATGATCTCAAGGATATGAGTAATGTGTATTAGGCATGAATGACTGAGCATTGAAGAACATGAGATAATTATGAGTGAGAATTATGTAATTGTATGGATATATATTGCTAGAAAAGTTTGGTGAAAGTATGATTAATGAATTTGGAATAAGTTAAGCTTACTTAAGTTATAAACATGAATGCAAATTAGTTCTATACAAACTATAATGTTTGAATGGTCAAGATATTTGTATAAGAATACATAGCTAGAAAGTCAATTGAGCATGCATTGAAACATGACACATATATATGTGCATGATTGTATATTCATACAATCAAACAAATTAGTAATTGGTGAACTATTTGTGTATTGCATGATGATAGAAGCACAAGGTGATCGTCAACATCCAGACAGTTCCAGAATACAAGGCAATAGCTTTTCTGGAGTGTACTATGAGTTAACTTAGATGTGCAAACTCAATTATATGTGCTTCTGTATCAATTGAATGTTTAATATGAAATATGTGTAAAATTGATTGATAAATGTCAGACTTAGATATGAGGAGCTTGATATACAACATGAGTTTACTGAAATGAAAGCATGGCATATGAAATGATGCATCTCATTACATTGAAACGCATGATCAAATAAAGGAGTTGTGACCAGAGTGACCGATGTGTAGAAAAGAGCTTTAAGCTCAGGATTATAAAAAAGAACCTCAAGCTCAAATAACATGGACTTCGTATCCACAATGATATTGATTTTAGATCATAACTCAAACAAGAAATCTCATGATTTCATAAGGATACAAGACCTTTTGCATGTCACCAAGAAGGGTAGGATGATATACTAACTTGAAACATAGCAGAATAACTCCTTGTATGCTTGGTGTTTAGCCTACCTTGTGGAGATCCACTAGGGCTTCTCCTTCTTCTACAACTTGTTGTGGTTGGAACAGATGGAGTAGACCAATCTCGTCACAACGCACTAAGGTCAGAAGATTTGCTAACTTGTGAAATTAGCAATCCTTATGGTTCACCCACAATACTCTTAATAAGCTTAACAACTATTTTATGGGAGAGGGTTTCAACGCATGAAGAATTGAAAGAAGGGAGTGTTTCAGCTCAAAGATGGGGAGAATAGTGTAGTATTTGACCAAAGAAAAAAATCACTCAAAGGAACTAAGAAATTCCAATTTATAGGCCACCAAAAGGTGCCTTTGAAGAGTCATGACTCTTCCAAGAGTTAGGTCTCTTGGCGAAACATTATAACTCGTAGCCAAGGGACACATCCTTTGGCAAAGAGTCATGTATCTTCACTTAAAGTCACAATGGTACCCTCATGACCATTCATTCTTGTACATGAACCCCTTTTCAGCCGAATGGTCACAACCAATGGTTGTGACCATTCGGCTGAAACAACACATCCTTTCATCCAAAGTACACATACCTTGGTGAAAGGGTGTTATGTATGTTCACTCTAAGGTAAGTTACATGATGAATCTTCCCCATTGGCCGAATTCAACCTCTTGGCTGAATTCATCCTTTCTTGACCGAATTCATGTATCCATATGGAGAAAATAAACTTGCACTTTAAGTGCATGCATGGGAAGATGCATTATGGCTTGTTACAGCTCATGGTACAGCTTAGTGTCCATTGTGCACTCAAGCATGCTAGATTCCTTCATCTAGCATCAACAATTTCACCCATTAAGCTTTAGGTTTCAACTCTAACTCATGCTCCTTAATTAGCTCTTCTAGCGTAACTAGTGTGAACACATTTATAGCTAGCTTCAATTCCCAAAAACCAAAGATGAGCTAGGGTAATCTCAATTGAGTCTAATTGGGCTTATCCCTAGCTTTCTAGCTAGTAACTAGTTTTAATGAGCTCCCACGAGCTCAACTTAAGCTAGCTTTAGAAACTTGAGCTAAGGGAAAGTCATGTCAAGACACCTATAGGTTACATGAGCTCCATTTAGCTAAGGGTTAGCTCCTTACATGAAACTCAAGCACTTTCAAATATATCTTGGTGCGTCAAATAGAATTTGTAGCACTTAAGCTATAAAATTCCAACAAGTGGATACAAGTTAGAAATGAGCTCGATATCCATAATGGATATGGGACAGTAAATTGGGTTGATAGGCACTCGGTCATAACAAGACAAAATGAGATTGGAAAAACATGTGAATTTGCATATAAATCGTATCAAATGATTGAATCGAAATGAATTATTGAATTATTTTGAAATAGTGAAATACAATTGAAGTAAGTGAGGATGTGTTGTGATATGCAATGCTAGCTTACATGGTGTTCTTGTTGAAGTATGATGAAATGTGAAGTGGTATTCAATACCAGATGATATGATATACTTATCTGACTTAAGTGAATACATCGATGATGGTTCACTCATTGAGTACACAAACTCATCAAAATTGCAATGTTGTTTTCAAGTCTAGGAGAGATCTAGCTAATCTAGTTGTAGTATAACTTCTGCATTTGGACATGAATTAGTGGTCAAGATCAGTTGTTCCTACAGATGTCTCTAGTTATTTTGCATCACGAATAACATTGTTACATTATCTTCTTGATAACAGACTTACTTTATGTCTTTTGAATATTACAAAAATTGTGATATACTACCAATTGCTACTTGGTGTATGTTTTGGGTTAAATATAATCGCATATATATATATATATATACTCACCAAGACAATGGAGATTTGAGGATGCCAATGGGTCCAATTACAAGGTCACGCTCCAACAAGCTCAAGGAACAATTTCAGATTTATGCACAAGCCTTTGTTTCACAAGAACTTCAAGAAGTTTTGTTAATCAAGCTTGGGGAAGAGCTTAGGGAGATGCCTAAGTGTGTGTGCACATTGGAGGTATCAAACCAAGAGGGCTAACACTTAGCCAATTTTCACAAGCATAAGTCTAATCAATGGATTTGGGCTCATTTTATCTTGTAAAGGGCATGCGGACTTCTTTTAGACTTTTTCATGGGCTGATTTGGGTTAAGTGTGCATGTGCCTCATTAAAAAAGTCATGTGCATGTTTTATTTTAAGGAACCAAGCATGTGGGCCTAGTTTAAAAACCCAATTCACCCTCTTAAGTTAGTCTTTTATGTTTCTTGTTTCCTTATCCTATTTGGACTAAGATCAGGCAATTTTAATTAGTTTTGAAGCCCAAATCCGTGTGGGATTTGTTTTTGGGCAGATTTGTTTCAAGAAAGCCTTTCTGGATGTTTTGGGCTTTCTTTAGGGTTTTTAGATTATCTTTGTTAGGGTTTGTATCGTACAAGGGTATTTAAACCCTTGCTTTATGCGTGAACTTCAGATTAGAGGTGAATAAACATTGGAAAGTCTTCTTCTGAGAGAGAATTCGGATTCTTGCTTGTTTTACCTTAAGGATTGATTCAACTTATCAAATAAGTTCTAACTTGCGCCGTTAATTCAATTATTGCTATCTTTGTATTCTTTGTTAGCAATTCCTTGCTGTTTTGGGGGTGAAGGGTCGTGTTAGATTGATTGAATTTAGGTATTGGGAACAATCATTGAAACGGAGGTGATCTAGACATATATATATATATTGTTGATACAGTTTAAAAGAAAGTTGAGCTTTACTTTATGTGGTTTACACAGGTTAAATATGGAAGGTAATTTTGAAAGTAAGATCAAATTTTGGATTTTTTTATTAAAATGCCTCGGTGCTATATTATATTATGTGTAAGATGGAAAAATATTTTTGAATTGTTTTCTAACATGTCATTTCAGTAGAGTATAGCTCCAAATATCCTCTAATATACTTGGCAGTATGCTCTATTAGAGTGGTATAGTTGTGATCCCACATCCCTCTTCGACCTACAGGAGATGGCCCCTTTCAAGTTTTAGAAAAGTTTAATGATAATGCTTATAAAATTGATTTGCCTAGCTCATATGGTAATGCTAGTGCTACATTTAATGTATTTGACTTATCCCTCTTTGATGGTGCATATTCAAGGATGAATCATTTTGGGGAGGGAGGGAATGATGGAGAACCATGGGCATTTGAAAGACAAGAAGAGAAGCATACATGGTGTAATCAATAAGGAGAAGGGCGTGCTCCATAAGGTCCATTATGTTCAGATTATGTTTTAATTAGTTTCCTTTTTGTTTTCCTTGAAATAAGGTCATCTAGTCAAAACCTTTTTAAATTTATTTTGTTTCCTTTTATTTTAAGAGTTAATTTGTTTCCTTTTATTTAGTTTCTATCTTAGGACATTAATTCATAAAGTTTTTCCTATAAACTGGCACTCTTTATGTACTTTGAGGAGATTGATTCAAAAATAATATTGAGTATTATTCAGAATATTTTTGTTTTCTTTGTATTCTTTGGGAATACTTGACTTATCAAAGGCATGGTGTTCCTTTCTGGTGTTCCAAGGCTAGGGTTCTAAGAGACAAGTTCTCTTAGGATTCTCTCCATTGACCAACATTCCTTTGACCCCCTTTTCTCTTTATGTTTCTATTTCTATCTTTTCAATTTTGATTCTTGCGATTCTCTGTGTTCATTTGTTCTAGCTGTTCCCAGGCATAGACCCATCTTGTTGAAGGTTCTCTACAAGTTCCTAATGGGTCCCGCATCAATCTCTAATTTATTTGGGTTGCCTAAAAGTACACTTTCTATATTTGGCTTTAGGAATTATTTTTCAAAAGGCTTTCCTAAATCTTAGGGATTTCCTTATTTTTAGGAATGAATTATTGCTAGAAGATAGATTAGGGTTTTTTTAGCCTATATAATTGTCATCTTTGTACAAGAATTCAGATGGGAATTGCTTTTTAAGAAATTGTTGAGGTTATTCACTTTGTTGGTTCTTCATTAAACTTTGAACTTATCAAGGTTATTCCTGTGGTGTTCATTTGACTTATCACTCTTAGTCTCTTCTTTTCCTAGAGTGTGGTGTCAATATCCTTTATAACTTTGGTTCATGTTTCTTAAAGCATTGTCATGGTTTTCTTAAAAACGTAACTGATTTAGTTTTTCTAGGAATTCCTTTCAACAACTTGTTCCTGGGTTCCTAGATATTGATTTATATGGTTCACATAATGTATGTTGATTATTGAGCTATCAATAACATAACAGTAAAGTATAGACATCCTATCCCTAGGCTTGATGATATGCAGGAAAAATTACATGAATCGTGTATTTTTTAGTCAGATTGATTTGAAAAGTAGTTAACATCAAATTAGGATGAAAAAAGGTAATGAATGGAAAATTGTCTTTAGGACTAAGTATGGTTTATGTGAATGGCTTGTAATGCCATTTGGTCTTACTGATGCACCAAATAATTTTATAAGGTTGATGAATCATGTGTTGCATGCATTCATAAGCAGATTTGTTGCGGTATATTTTGATAATATATTAATATATACGTAGAATATGGATGAGTATTTAGAACATTTAATATCTTTTTTTTGAATATTTTAAGAAAACTAGAAACGTTATGCCAATCTTAAAGAGTGTTCTTTTTGCATGGATAGGATTGTTTTCTTGGTTTTGTTGTAAGTGGGGTAGGTGGTTAAGGTTGATGAAGAAAAGGTAAAGGCTATCCAAGAATGGCCAACACCTAATTCCATCATAGAGGTAAGAAGTTTCCTTGGTTTGGTTAGCTTTTATGGGTATTTTGTTAAAGATTTTAGCAAAACTATAGCAGCACTCATAAAAATTATAAAGAAAAAGTTGGTTTTAAGTGGGGTGGTGATCAACGGCGTGCATTCAATTTGATTAAAGATAAGTTGTGTTCAGCACCTTGTTTTACATCGCCTAAATTTCAAAAGCTTTTAAGATGGAGTGTGATGCCTCAGGAATAGGTATTGTAGTTATTTTGATGCAAGAGAAGTATCCAACTACCTACTTTAGAGAAAAAAATCAATGGGGAACTCAGAATTACCCAACTTATGACAAGGAGATATATGCTTTAGTGAGGGCATTGCAAACTTGGCAACACTACCTTTTGCTTAAGGATTTTGTGATACATAAAGATTATGAATCATTGAAACATCTCAACGGAAAAGGTAAGTTGAATAAAAGACAAGGCAAATGGAAAGAGTTCATTGCAACATTCCTATACGTCATCAAGTACAAGCAAGGTGAGGGGAACGTTGTGGCTGATGCATTGTCAAGGAGTGCCTTACTCTCGAAACTTGATACAAAGTTACTTGGTTTTGAGTACATTAAAGAATTATATGCTAATGACCTTAACTTTTCTAGTTGGGGCATGTGACGTTCTTAAGCTACTTTTGGAAGATTTTATGGGCAAATATAGGAATTAAGTTATTATTTTCAATGACTTGCCATCCCCCGACAGATGGTCAAACTAAAGTTGTCAATTAGACCTTATCTAACTTATTTCATGCCATCATGCAAAGTAATTTGAAGAATTGGGAGGAGCATTTGCCCTATGTTGAATTTGCTCACAATAAGAGTGTTCATTCAGCCACAAAATACTTTCCTTTTGAAATTGTGTATCCATTAATGCCATTGGATTTGATACCAATACCAAGTGAGGAAAGGGTTTGTTTGGATGGAAAGAGGAATGAAGATTTGATCAAGGCATTGCATGAAAAAGTAAGGCTGAATATTGAGAAAAGGACCAAGCAATAATATAACAAAGGACAGAAAAAAGTGATATTTGAACCTGGTGATTAGGTTTGGGTCCATTTGCACAAGAAAAGATTAAGAAAATCAAAGTTTCATCCTAGAGGAGATGGTCCATTTCAAGTGCTTGCAAAGATTAATGACAATGCCTACAAGTTGGATCTTCCAAGTGAATACGGTAATGTAAGTGCTACGTTTAATATTGTTGATTTATCTCTCTTTGATGTAGGCAATGATTTAAGGACGAATCCTCCTAAAGAGTGGGGGAATGATGAGAACCAAGTTGGCCTATGCAAAGCTCTAAAGAATCCATTAAGCATTCAAGGAGGCCCAATCACAAAAACTAGAGCCAAATAGATAAAGGAAGCTATAAATGGGCTAATTGAAGGGATACGGACTAAACAAGCTCTAATTTTCTTGGAAAGAATTTAAGGTCTAATAAATCTAATCCAAGTTGAGTCAAGAAGCTCAATGAGTGTCTAAGTTATTCCAATATGTTCCAAGCATTCCAAGACATGTTCAAGCTAACCAAGATTTGTGGGAGACATTCAAAAACTTATGCAAGTTGTCCCAACAAATTGAAAGTGGTTTTAGGCATCAAATAGTGTGTTTTATGCATTAAAAATGTTTGCAAGTTGTCTCAACAAATTAGGAGTGATTTTAGGAATAATATGTTTTTCCTCTTGGTTCTTATCTAGACCAACTGTTAGGATGTGTTCATAGTTTGATTACCTTAAGTCATGGGTGATTTTTGATTATGTTCAAATTAATCAATTAGGGTGTTTTCTTACTTAATTAGCTCAAAACTAATGCCTATATAAAGGCAATCATTATGTTGTTCAAGACACTTCAGTAAAATACAAAATTCACTCGAGTGAGGTTAATTTCTCTTTGGTTCTTTTGGGAACTTACGAACTTATGAAGATTTCTATCCTATGAATTTCAAATCCTATCCTATACCTTTGGTTCACGTCTTCTATATACGTTGTGTTAAGGTTTATCTAGTCTAAAAACTTATTTTAGCTTTCTTAGGTTCCTTGCTTTCATTGTACAATTATTTGGTTTCAAAGCTCATCCTTAAGGTTCACACTACTAGGGGGTATACACTATTGACTTCTTTACAAACTAAATTGCTTAGGTTCAATACATGAAGTATTTGTATGATAGTGATGCTGATTTTGGACAAGTGTGGCCTACATGTTCTAAGTGTTCATATGGTGATTTTTTTAAAGCATAATGGATTTTTGTTCAAGAAAGATCAACTTTGTGTGCCTAAATGTGAATTGCTTGTTAGATACCCATTAAGGTCGATTAATGAGGCACTTTTGGTATTAAAAAGACCTTAGATATATTACATAAGCATTTTAATTGGCCAACCATGAAATATGATGTCAAATATGCATATGATAAATGCATAACCTGTAAACATGTTAAGTCAAAAGTAATGCCTCATAGTTGGTATACTTCTTTACCCTTGAATTCACATATTTATGGTTTACCCAAATCTCATAGTGGTAAGGACATCATATTTGCTGTTGTTGATAGGTTCAATAAGATGACACATTTTATTGCATGTTCTAAAAGCAATGATGCCACATATATTGCTGATTTGTTTTTTAAGGAGATAAATCTTTTACATGGTTTTCCTTGAATAATTTTCAGATAAATAGATGTTAAGTTCTTGAGTCATTTTTGGTGCACTTAGAGGAGTAACCAACAACAACAGCAACCTAGTAAAAATTCCACTAATATGTCGGTTGTGGGGAGGTCCAGTAGTACGCAGCTTTACTCCTAACTAGTGGTGAGCTTGTTAGTCAAATGGATGGAAAAAATTGAGGTAGTTAATAGGACTGTTACTAAATTGTTGCATACCATCATTCAAAAGAACTTGAAGAAAAGGGAAAAATGTTTGCCAAATATTGAGTTTGCATATAATAGGGTTGTGCATTCTAATACATCTTATTTACCTTCTGAAATTGTTTAAGGTTTGCATTTACCTACTAATGAACTCGCTAATTTTGATGGAAAGAGAAATTTAGATTTTGTTAGGTATTTACATGCTAAGATTAAAGCCAATATAGAAAAAAAGAATAAACAATACACAAGGCAAACCAACAAAGGGTGGGCAAAATTAGCATCAAACCTGGAGATTCAGTTTAGGTTTATATTTATATGAAGGATAGATTACTTGCCCAAAGGGAATCAAAATTGCGAGCTCTTGATACAAACCCACTAGGCGAACTGCCCTAGGAAATGTTGATCCATTTGTTATGTGTGCCCAGAATCCTAGAAAACAAGTTGAATGATCATATTAGAACCTTATGGAAGCTAAATCCTTAAAACCCTGATCTTAAGACACCACAAAGGTTTATCTCTCCCTTGATAAGTCAGATTTGTATTCCACTAAGAACAAAAAAGAATAAGCAAAGCTTGCTGGAAAATAACTCAATTTTTATTGATAGTGATGATCCTGTAATACATCATATGGCCCTTTAAGTAGGTATCTAATATCCTAATCCTATAAGGAAAGGGTTCTTACTTATTCCTAGTTTACACATAAGTAGGAAAGACCTAAATAAGAAAGGGGATCCTTAATTTGAGGACACAAATCAGTCCTGAATGTGGATATCTCCTAAATTAAGGAAACAATCTGATTTATCAAGATATGAGCGAAATGATTAAGGAACAAGTTTTAATAAGGCCTTATTCACTTAAAAAAAAGTAAATTTGGCTTTAATTTAATCAACTTAACCAACCTACTTGTTGATTGCATATTAATTATGCAGATTGGGCTTCCTTCAAACCCATGCATGATGATCAGCCTTGTATCTTGGATTCTAACCTTGGTTCACCATGTACTAGGTCTTGTCCAACATCTTGTACATGAAGATAAATAATTAATCTTAGCACCTTCAATAACAGCCTCCTTTTCTTCCATCTCCATGATTAATCCTTGCAAAGCTTCTTTCATTCGTTTTATTCTAGCCCTAGCCATTGGACCTCCAATTCCTTGCATTGGTTCTTGGGATAATTTGCTAACATTATCTGGAGCCATTCGGACAGTATCTTGATCCCCATCATTCCACCCCCTCCCCGAAAGGATTAGTCCTTGAATCACTTACGTCAAACAAAGATAAATTAGAAACATTAAAGATAGAACTAACATTACCATAGTTGCTTAGAAAATCGAAACTGTAGGCATTGTCATTGTTCCTCTCCAAGAGTTGAAAAGGCCATCTCCTCTGGGCTACAATTTGGATTTCCTTTGTGTGGGAAATCGTTCCTTCCTCATGTTCACCCACAACCAATCTCGAAGTTTAAAAACAACTTTACACGTCCCTTGTTAGCTTGTCTGGCATATTGTTCATTTTTCCTTTCAAAGTTAGCCCAAATCTTAGTGTGTAGTCCTTCACAAAATATGCCTTTTTCTTCCCATCAAGATTAGCATGTTCATCAGTAGGCAAAGTTGAAATTTCCAAAGGAGTTAAAGGATTAAAGCCATATACAACTTCAAAAGGTGAAATGGAAGTAGTAGAATGAACAAACCTGTTGTAGGCAAATTCAATATGTGGCAAACACTTTCCCCATCATTTTAAGTTCTTATGTATGATAGTACACAACAAAGTAGTGAGTGTCCTACTAACTACTTCAGTTTTCCCATCTATTTAGGGATGTGTAATAGTAGAAAACAAGAGTTTAGTTCTTAACTTAGTCCACAAAATGCGCCAAAAATGATTTAAGAACTTAACATGTCTATCACTAACAATTGTCTTAGGCAAACTATGAAATAGAACAACCTCTTTAAAGAACAAATCAGTAATATGCGTTGCATCATTTGTTTTATAACATGCAAAAAAATGAGCCATTTTGCCAAACTAACCAACGAAAACAAATATGTTGTCCTTACCACTTTGAGATATTGGTAAACCTATAACAAAATCCATACAAATATCAATCCAAGGTTGAGTAGACACAATTAAAAGGCTATATAAACCATGTGGTTTTACTTAGACTTTGTTTGCTTAGATGTTATAAACTTGTCACAAACATAATGCAGATCATGTTTCATTTTTGGCCAATAAAAATGTTCATCAATATATCCATAGTCTTTTGGATACTAAAATGCCCCATCAAACAGCTCCTATGAGTCTCCCTAACAAATAACTCACGAATAGAACCAGTAGGCACACACAATTTATCTTTCGTAAATAGAAATCCTTCGTGCCTATAAAAGTCAACAAAAGCACATTTAGAACAAGCAACCCACACTTGGCCAAAATCAAAATCATTTGTATACAATTCTTTAAGCAATTCAAAACCAAATAGTCAAGTTCACAAAGAAGTCAGTAATGTGTACCTTCTAGAGAATGCATTAGCCACAATGTTCTCCTTTCCATGTTTGTATTTGATGACATAAGGAAATTCTATGAACTCCAACCAATTGGCACGCCTTTTATTGAGCTTACCTTGGGATTTCAAGAACTTTAAACTCTCATGATTTGAATGGATGATTAATTTCCTTAGCCAAAAGTAGTGTTGCCATGTTTGAAGAGTTCTTACTAATGCATACAGTTATTTATCATAAGTAGGATAATTCAATGCTGCCCCATTGAGCTTTTCACTAAAATAAGCAATTGGTTCAGAGATTTGAATCAATACAGCCCCTATTACGATTCCAGGTGCATCATATTTAGCTTCAAAAGTTTTATCAAAATTGGGCAAACACATTAAAGGCAATATAGCCCCCATTACGATTCCAGGTGCATTATATTTAGCTTCAAAAGTTTTATCAAAATTGGGAAAGCACATTAAAGGTGCATTGGTTAGCTTATCTTTCAATATATCAAAAACTCGATCATGCACATCGTCCCACTTAAAAACAACTTTCTTCTTAACAAGTTCATTCAAAGGTACATCAATGGAACTAAAGTCTTTAACAAACCTTAAATAGAAACTTACTAGACCATGAAAGCTTCTCTGCTCATTTTCATTCTTAGGAGTAGGCTAGTCCCTTATCGCCTTTACCTTCTCTTCATCAACACTAATAGCTTGTGAACTAACAACAAATCCAAGAAACATAATAGACTCCTTGCAAGCTGTACACTTTTTAAGATTAGTATACAATTTGTTCTCTTTTAATACATTAAAAACAGCATGCTGGTGTCCATATGATCATTCAAATTCTTGTTCATGATCATTTAAATTCTTGTTGTAAACAAAATATTCTCAAAGTAAACTACCACAAATTTTCTAGTGAAAGCAAGTAAGATATAGTTCATAAACGTCATGAAAGTACTAGGTGCATTAGTTAAACCATTACTATCCACTCATAGAATCCATATTTAGTTTTAAACATTATTTTCCATTCATCTCCTTCTTTCATGCAAATTTGATAGTAGCCATTATTTAAATCAATCTTAAAAAAACCATGAGCCATGTAATTCATCAAGCATATCATTTAATCGAGGGATAGGATGTCTATAGTTAACTGTTATTTTGTCTATGGCTCGACAATCTACACACATGGGTCACATCCCATCTTTCTTTGGGATTAAGATTACAGGAACCAAACATTGGCTACGACTTTCTCGCACAAACCCCTTTTGCACCAAGTCATCAAGTTGTCATTGTATCTCATTTGTTTCCTCGGGATTGGCTCTATAAATAGGTTGATTGGGGATAACATGGTGAGAACCAAGGTCAACATGTTCTTGATGGAAAGCTTGCTGCAATGGATAGAGGATTATATGCAGATGCACGTGGGAAGCATGCTGCAATAGGTGGACAAGTTAATACCAATGATCCATTATATGTTCCTAGTGGGCCAATCATAGGATCATGATCCAAGAAGATCAAGGAAGCCATGCAAGGATTGGTGCACAAAAATTGGGCAGATTTGGACAATTGGGCCAAATTGAAAGACCATGCAAGAACAAGCCATTCAAGTTAGGCTTGGAAGAGGGAGATCCAATCTTGATCCATTCTATCAAGGTTGTGGAACACTAAACCAATCTTGAAGATTACATATTTGGGTTGTGCATTCTTTGACAAATTCTTAAAGGTTACCTGTTTGGGTTATTAATCATGTTCAAGACTCAAGTATTGGCTTATTTGGTTACATTTTCTTGGTATGGACGGAATTGTTGTGTTTAAATCTGATTAGATGTCTTTAGATCAGATTTGATTAGTTAGAGTTTGATTTGTAATTAAGTCTTACAATCCTATTCCAACTGGGATTGGCTTGACTTAAGACTTTTTCTACAAGTAGGATTAGTTTGTTAAATTCAGATTAGGTTTATCTTGTCTAGAATCCATGTACTAGGATTGGTGTGATACATATTAGAATAGAGAGTTAGAGACTTGGTCAAATCAGATTTGTTATGAACTTGAGTTCTATTAGAATTAGTATTTAAATGGTCTTGGATGTTCATTATGGGAAGAATTCAGATTATTCAATTGGAAAATAGAGTAGAGTTTTCTCCTTGAGTTCTTGAAAGAACAAACCCAGAACTTATCAAAGAAATTCTTTCTTTGTGGCATTCGCAACACTTCCATTATAACCTTTGTTCAAGTTTTTGTATTCCTTGGGTTTAGACTTTAATATAGTCTAAGTTTCTAGTTTCATTGTTTCTTGGGTGTAGGTTCTTTATACCAAGGTTCTTGTCTTTTTAGACAAAGGGTCAAGGTCCATCAAAACCAGATGTGTGTTTAGGTTTCTTGGGATCATATAATCAGATTCTTGTGGATTTTCTACATCTCTATTGGGAACATCATTTGGTAATCAGAGCCATCCTAAGCCAAATCTTCTATCCCTCCAATTCAAGATTCACCCTTAACTTCTTGTTTTGGTTATCTATCTTTTTGTTTATGTTTTTCCACACCCCACACACTAAAATGACGAAAATTTTGACCCTTATACCTAAAACATACCAACCAACCGCACCTATCCATCCCCCCAAAGCAGATTCAATTTTCTTAGTTTTTTTCCTTCTTCTTTTAGTTCAGCTTGATTCTTTGTTTTTTGTTCAAAATAGTTCAAGACACCTTGTTCTTCAAAGAATAGGGTTTCTTGCATAAACAACAAAAGAAGAAGAGAAAATCATATTAAAACAAAAAAGAAAAGAAAAGTGCAAGAAAGTGCCAAGAAGTTCAAGAAAGTTAAGTGTTCTTCTTCTTTTAACATTCTTCTGTTCTTTTTCTAAACTTCTTCAACCTTCTCAAAAAACATTCTTGATTATATTTAGTAAACTAATACATCGTTTGGATTATTTAACGGTTTGCTTTATTCCAAAAGAACTTGATAGGGAAAACAAGAGTGGAAAAAGGCAAGAGTGAGCGAGATTAGCGTTGGGAAAAAGCCAAGAAGAGTGAAACAAGAGTGGAGTGTCATTCTTTGAGTGTAAAAACTAAGGGAGTGAGTGAGGTTTTTTTTGTTTACATTAATATTCATTTGTTGTTTTCATCATGTCTAAGCAAGAGAAAAGTGCCACCAAAGAGACTTCTACAAGCATAGATGGTGATCTCAAGTTCATGATTCAATCCATGCAACAACAATTTCAATAGTTTGACTTCTTGTTTAAGGAGGTGAAGGACATAATGGATTCCCTTGAAGTTAAAAAGCATAGGAGGCAACCAAGGAGGGTCCAAAACACTAGGGAGCAAACTGGTTTTTCAGATTATGAAGAAGATGATGCCAAGACTGTTTTGCATGATGAGAAGTATGATGTAGGGGCTATTATGGGTATAGGCCAAGGCAGAGGAGCTAGGGGAAGGATGCATAGGCGAAATTTAGGTGGGAGAGATGATGATGTGGGTAGAAACCAAGGAGCAAGGGATACGGTGGATAGAAACTTAGGGAGCGTTAAGATGAAGATAACACCATTCCAAGGTAGGAATGACCCTGAAGCTTATCTAGAGTTGGAGAAAAAGATTGATTTGATCTTTAATTGCCACAATTATTTAGAGGAAAAGAAGGTAAAGCTTGTTGTTGTGGAGTTAAAAGACTATACTCTTGTATGGTGGGATCAACTAGTGACTAGTAGGAGGAGAAACCTAGAGAGGCCTATTGATAGTTGGGATGATTTGAAGGCTCTCATGAGGAGGAGGTTCATACCTAGCCACTACTATAGAGATCTGTTCCAAAGGCTTCAAAGCCTTATTCAAAGGTCCAAGAGTATGAAGAAGTATCACAAGGAGATGGAGATAGCTATGATTGGGGCTAATTTGGAGGAGGAACGTGAGGCCACTATGGCAAGGTTCTTGAATGGGCTGAATAGAGATATTGCTAATGTTGTGGAGTTGCGACATTATGTGGAGATTGAAGGCATGGTACACATGGCCATGAAGGTGGAGAGACAACTCAAAAGAAAAGGGGTAGTAAAGAACTTCAACAATTCTAACTCAATATGGAGGCAAAACTGGAACAAGCAAAATCAAAATTTTGGGAGTTTGCCTAAGCCCAAAACCGAGACTATCAGGGCTAAAGATGATGACTTCAATAAGCCCAAAGGACATATTGCTTCTCAATGTCCAAACAAGAAAGTGATGATTATGAACAAAAATGGAGAAGTGGAGACCGAGAGCGATGATGATTGTGATGACATGCCATCTTTGGTGGATGATAGTGATGATGGTGGAGCTAGTAAACCTGTAGATGGAGGGGAGATGATATCCCTTGTAACTAGGCTTGTTTTGAATGCTCAAAACAAGGTACATGATTCTCTCCAGCAAAGGGAGAACATATTCCACACTAGATGCCACATCAAGTCTAAGGTATATAGCATGATCATAGATGGGGGGAGTTGTACCAATGTTGCTAGCACATCTCTTGTAGAGAAGTTAAGCTTACTAACCATAAAACACCCTAAACCCGATAGATTACAATGGTTGAATGATTGTGGGGAGATTCGGGTAACTAGCAAGTTTTGGTTAGCTTTTATATATTGTGATAAGGTACTTTGTGAAGTTGTGCCAATGCATGCAAGCCATATCTTATTGGGCAAACCATAGCAATTTGATAGGAGAATGATCCGTGATGGTTTCAAGAACCATTATAAGTTTGTAAAAGATGGGAAACCAATAACCCTTGTTCCATTAACACATAATCAAATTTATGAGGATCAATTGAAGCTTAGAAAGATGGGTGAACATGAAAAGGTTGTGGGGGCCGAAACTAGTGTGAAAGGGCAGAATGTTGTGGAGGCCAAACCAACTAGGAGAGAGGGTAAGAAGAAGATGAGTTTCTTTACAATGGAAAGAGGTTAGGAAAGCCTTATTGGCCGACAAGCCCATGATTCTATTGGTGTACAAAGAATGTTATTTTAACACACTAATGAAATTATCTCTTCTCTATTTTTGTTGTTCCCTTGTTGCAGGAATTCAAGGATATAGTTCCTAGTGAGATTCCCAATGGATTGGCACCTATTAGAGACATTGAACATCAAATAGACTTTGTGCCTGGAGCTATCATTCCACACCATCTAGCCTATAGGAGCAACCCAGAGGAGGCCAATGAGCTTCAAAGGCAAGTGGAGGATTTGATGAGCAAAGGGTATGTGAGGGAAAGCATGAGTCCATGTGCCTTTCTAGGATTATTAGTACCTTGGAAGGACAACTTAGAGAATGTGTTTGATTGTCTAGCTGTGAACAACATAACAGTAAAGTATAGACATCCCATTCCTAGATTAGATGATATGCTTGATGAATTGCATGGATCTTATGTGTTTTCCAAGATTGATCTTAAAAGTGGTTACCACCAAATTAGAATGAAAGAAGGTGATGAATGGAAAACAGCTTTTAAAACAAAATATGATTTGTATGAGTGGTTAGTTATGCCTTTTGGGTTGACTAATGCACCTAACACTTTTATGAGATTGATGAACCATGTTTTGAGAACTTTCATTGGTAAGTTTGTTGTGGTATACTTTGATGATATTATGATTTATAGCAAGTGTTTGAAAGACCATGTTGAACATTTATGATGTGTACTTGCTGTTTTGAGGAAAGAAAAGTTATTTGCTAACTATGATAAGTGTACTTTTTTCATGGACAAAGTTATGTTTCTTGGTTATGTTATTAGTGTAAAAGGTATAGAGGTTGAGGATGAAAAAAGTTTTTAGCACTATAACTGCTCCATTAATTGAGATTGTGAAAAAGAATGTGGGATTCCATTGGGGTACATCTCAAGAGAATGCTTTTAATACTATTAAAGATAGGTTATGCTCAACACCTGTTTTAGTACTACCTAACTTTACTAAAACTTTTGAGATTGAGTGTGACGCCTTAGGGATAGGTATTGGAGTTGTTTTGATGCAAGATAGGCGTCTATAGCCTATTTTAGTGAGAAGCTTAGAGGTGCTTCCTTGAGCTACTCTACATATGACAAGGAGCTTTATGCACTCATTAGAGCTTTGGAGACTTGACAACATTACCTATGGCCTAAAAAGTTTGTGATTCATATTGATCATGAGTCCTCGAAGCATTTGAGGGGGCAAGTTAAGTTAAACAAGAGACATGTTAGATGGATGGAGTTCATTGAAACTTTTCCTTATGTGATCAAGTATAAGCAAGGTAAGGAGAATATAGTTGCAGATGCACTATCAAGGAGGTATGTTCTTCTTAACTCTATGTAAACCAAAATGCTAGGATTTGAATATATTAGAGATTTATATGTTAATGATGCTGATTTTCTAATGTCTTTAGTGCATGTGACAAAATAGCATTTGGTAAGTCCATCAAGCATAATGGATACTTGTTTAGGGAGAGTAAACTTTGCATACCAATCTATTCAATGAGTGAATTACTTGTGCATGAGGCACATGGTGGTGGTTTGATGGGACACTTTGGTATTGTTAAGACCTTAGAAGTATCGCATGAACACTTTTATTGGCCTAAGATGAAATCAGTTGTTATTCGCATATGTAGTAGATGCATTGCATGTAGAAAAGCTAAGTCTAAGGTTTTACCACATGGGTTGCATACTTTTTTACCCATACGGACATATCTATGGACTTTGTTTTGGGGCTACCTAGGACTAAAAGGGTAGGGGTTAGATTTTTCTAGTTGTTGATAGGTTTTCTAAGATGGCACACTTTATACCTTGTAATAAAACTGATGATGCAACTAACATAGCTGATTTGTTCTATAAAGAGATAGTGAGACTCCATGGTGTACCTAGGAGCATTATTTCTGATAGGGATGTTTAAGTTCCTTAGCTACTTTTGAAAAGTATTGTGGGGTAAGTTGGATACTAAACTTTTGTTTTCTAGTACTTGTCAGTCACAAACTGAGGTAGTTAATAGAACTTTAACTCAATTATTGCGCACTATCATTAAAAAGAACTTGAAAATATGGGAGGAGTGTTTGCCATTCATTCAGTTTGCATATAATAGTGTTGTACATTCTACTACTTCATATTCACCTTTTGAGATTGTTTATAGTTTTAATCCACTAACTCCTATGGATTTGTTATCATTGCCTGTGAATGAAAGGGTTAGCATGGATGGAAAGAGAAAGGCTGAATTTGTGAAGAACCTTCATGAGAAGGTACAACTAAACTTTGAGAGGAGGAATGAGCAATATGCCTCCAGTGCTAACAAAGGAAGGAAGCCTATGTCCTTTAAACCTAGTGATTGGGTTGGGTTCATATGAGACAAGAAAGACTTCCAGCCCAAAGGAGATCTAAGTTGCTTCGTAGAGGAGATGGTCCTTTTGAAGGCCTTGAGAAGATCAATGACAATGCTTACAAGTTGGACTTACTTGGTGAGGATAATGTTAGTGCAACATTTAATGTTTCTGATCTTTCCTTATGATGTAGGTGATGATTCGAGGATGAATCCTTTTGACGAGAGAGGGGATGATGAGAACCAAGTTCAACATGTTCTTGATGGAAAGCTTGCTGCTATGGATGGAGGATTACATGGAGATGCATGTGGGAAGCATGCTGCAATAGGTGGACAAGTTAATACCAATGATCCATTATATGTTCCTAGTGTGCCAATCATAAGATCACGATCCAAGAAGATCAAGGAAGCCATGCAAGGATTGGTGCACAATACTTGGGTAGATTTGGACAATTAGGCCAAATTGAAGCACCATGCAAGAACAAGCCATTCAAGTTAGGCTTGGAAGAGGAGATCCAATCTTGATCCATTATATTAAGGTTGTGGAAGACTAAACTAATCTTGAAGATTACATGTTTGGGCTGTACATTCTTGAACAAATTCTTGAAGATTATATATTTGGGCCATGAATCATGTTCAAGACTCAAGTATTGGTTTATTTCGTTATATTTTCTTAGTATGACCGAAATTCTATGTTAGGGAGGCCTTTGGTTGTGTTTAAATCTGATTAGATGTCTTTAGATCAGATTTGATTAGTTAGAGTTTGATTTGTAATTAAGTCTTACAATCCTATTCCAAGTGGGATTGGCATGAATTAGACTTTTGCTACAAGTAGGATTAGTTTGTTAAATTCAGATTAGTTTTATCTTGTCGTAGAATCCTACATGTACCAAGATTATTGTGATACATATTAGATTAAGGAGTTAGAGACTTGGTCAAATCAGATTAGTTATGACCTTGTTTCTTAGAGTTCTATTAGAATTAGTATTTAAAGGGTCTTGGACGTTCATTATGGGAAGAATTCAGATTATTCAATCGGAAAATAGAGAGAGAGTTTTCTCCTTGAGTTCTTGAAAGAACAAACCCAGAACTTATCAAAGAAATTCTTTCTTTCTGGCATTCACAACACTTCCATTATAACTTTTGTTTAAGTTTCTGTATTCCTTCAGTTTGGACTTTAATATAGCCTAAGATTCTGGTTTCATTATTTCCTGGGTGTAGGTTCTTTAACCAAGGTTCTTGTCTTTTTAAACAAAGGTCAAGGTCCATCAAAACCAGATTTGTGTTTAGGTTTCTTGGGATCATATAATCAGATTCTTATGGGTTTTCTAGGGTTCATCTCTATGGATTCACATCATAACAGCCCTGGGAATGAAATCTATTTGAAGGGTAGTCCATGTGATATCTCTTCAAGAAAATGGTCCTCAAAACCCCTGTAACAAAGAAACAACCACACTATGCAAGGTAGGGTTAAGGCCATTAGAAGAAAAATAAACATCCTTGTACATAATTACAAGTAATGGCTTCCTTACGAACATAGCACTCTTAGCTTTTTCCAGCAATTACATTTAATTTCTTGCTTTTCTCTCTTTCTTGAACACCTCTCTCTTGATTTTCCTCTCGACCTCACTCTCTTTCTTTTCACTCATTTGCGGTTTTTCTTTCTTTCTTGTTTCCTCTTGCTCACTAATTTGGTTTCCTCTCATTTTATGCTCACTATCCTAATTTGATCCTTATGAGCTTGCAAACGTTTAAAAGGGGGTAGTACAATGGTTTGATTATTAAGTAAAAAAGAGTAACATTTCGTATACCTATCATGTCTAACCGTCCTATCAAATTGCCATGGATGACCTAATAAAATGTGTCCAACATGCATTGGTGCCATATCACAAAGAACTTCATCTCTATATTTGCTAATAGAAAAAAGACACTAAAACTTACTTGGCCACCTTAATTTCACCACATTCATTCAGCCATTGCAACTTATATGGTGTAGGATGCTTGAACGTATCAAATTTCAACTTACCTACTAACAAAGGGCCAGCAACGTTAGTACAACTGCCACTATCAATTATCATGCTACAAACCTTATTTTTAATGTGACATCGAGTATGGAAAATGTTCTCACGTTGCTTCCCTTCATTTTCATCTTTGGACTGAATATTTAGTGCACAACTTATGACCTGCATACTTTCATGCACGGGATCTTCAACATCAACATCAGATCAGTCCTCTAATGATGGCATTTCATCATCACTTAAACTAACACTCTCTACATCACCATTCTTCCATGATCATAGCCCTTTTTTTTGGACACTGAGAAGCAATATATCCAAGCCATTGAAACCTAAAGCACTAAATATCTTTAGATTTAGGAGAAGATTTAGTTTCAATTTTATTTTTAAAAGCAGCAGTAAAATCCTTTGGCTTTGAATCTCTTTTTGGTTTCAAGGATGAGTTGGTGTCTTTGTCTTTCCAAGTTGACTTCCAAGAAGAGTTAGAAGTTGAACATGATTTTCTTGACTTTTGTTGTTTCTCAAACTTAATCGCCTTATGTAGTGATTCCTCCATATCCTCATAGTGTTATAAGTCTACCATATCAGTAATCTCTTTGTTTAAACCACTTATGAATCTCGCCATTGTTATCTCTCAGTCCTCCTTTAGTTTTGCTCTAATCATGGCCACCTCCATCTCTTTGTAGTAGTCTTCTACATTCTTGGTCCCTTGAACCAGCCCTTGCAACTTTCTATGAAAATCTCTATAGTAATCGCTAAGTATAAATCTCTTGCACCTTACCATCTTGATTTCTTCCCATGACTGAATTGGTCTCTCACCATTCCTAGTTATATTTATCACGAATTGGTCCCACCAAATGCTTGCATAATCTATGAATTCAAGAGTTGCAAGTTTCACTTTCTTCTCCTCAGAGTAGTTATGGCAATCAAATACATGCTCAACCTTTCTTTTCCAATCCAAATAGAGCTCGGGATCATTCCTTCCTTAAAAGGCTAGAATCGTCATCTTTATGCTACCTAAATTGTTATTCTTTTGGAAACGTCCTT
The DNA here is from genome assembly GCA_027563595.1 of Erythroxylum suave. Taxonomy (NCBI): domain Eukaryota; kingdom Viridiplantae; phylum Streptophyta; class Magnoliopsida; order Malpighiales; family Erythroxylaceae; genus Erythroxylum; species Erythroxylum suave. The sequence continues at coordinate 29,692 of JAOSBN010129144.1, forward strand.
CTTGCCTCTTTTATAGTTGGAATCTTCATAATATGATTCGTCTTCCTCTTTCTCCTTAAACACATGCCTTCTAGTGGATTTAGAAGCTGTTGAAGATTGCAAATCATCCAACCTGGTGTTCAACTTCTTAAATTGTTCATTGACAGCCTTCATGAATAATTTCATATCAATTTTGTATTTTTCTCCTTCACTATTCATGTTTATAACCTACAAGAAAAAGCTAGTAGCAAAACAAAAGAAGATCCTCCCTCACACACTCACTCATGTGTTTACACTTCAAATATTGTGAGTTCCAATGGTGTTTCACTCTATTTTTGGCTTTTCATGATGTTGATCTCACCACTCTTTCCTTTTTTTAATTTTCTTAAGAGAATCAAGACGAGTAATCGATTGGATGATGGCAAATCATAAAAATAAGAACTTTAGAAACTTAACTGAGACAAATGGTAAACACAAAGAAAATAATAATTAAGGAGTCAAGAAAACAAGATAACTTCAAGAGGAAGCAGTAGAAATGCAAAAGAATGTATTAGAACACAAAAGAGAAGTGAACAACTTGTAATTGCTTTATCATGCATGAATTGTCTAACAAAGAGAGGAGCACGAAATTGTTTAAGAATTAGACAAATGATTTGGAATCAATTAATTAAACTCAGAAAAGGAAATAAAAATATCTTATGAATAATTGTCTTCGAATATGACTCTTTGGTTACAAAAATGAATTAGATTGCAATCCTAATAGATAACTCAATTAGATGCAAGATACACAAATCAGTTCAAATCGTCTTTTTTCTTTTCTCTTTTTTTGCTTTGTTTTTGTGTTTTTTCAAACGTGGTTTTCTTCTTCTATTTTTTGAAAATGAAATTGATTCAAAATGAAAAGAATGATATGAGCTTTAAAAGATAGCAACAAAAGAATTGCAATGAATATGAAACTGAACTTAGGTGCAAGAATGAACTAAAATTGTAAATCACAAGGACTCCAACAAAGGACAAAGGAGACAAACATCAAACAATGATAACAGAAGGATAGAAACATGATTTCTATAAACCTGAGGCTCTTATACCAAATGATACAAACCCACTAGGCGACTTGCCCTAGTAACACTTGATCCATTTGTTACATGTGCCCAGAATCCTAGAAAACAAGGTGAATTATCAGATTAGAATCTTAAGAAAAAAATTAAAATGCCAATCATAGGATGCCATAAAGGTTGATCATTCCCTTGATTAAGTCATAATTGTAATTCCACCAAGAACAGAAAAGAACAATCAAAGCTTGATAGAAATAAGTCATTTTTCATTGATAGTGATGATCTCGTAATACATCAAATGCCCCTTTAAACAAGCATCATAATGTCCTAACCGTATAAGGAAAGGGTTTTCTTACTTATTCCCAGTTCATTACCAAGTAGGAAAGACCAAAATAAGAAGGAAATCCTGAATTTGAGGATGCAAATCAATCTTAAATGTGGATATCTCCTAAATTAAGTAAACAATCTGATTTATCAAGATATGAACGAAATTATTAAGGAACAAGTCTTAATAAGGCCTTATTCACTTAAAAAAACGTAAATTTGGGCTTGATTAAATCAACATAAGGAGCTCACTTGTTCATTACATCTTAGTTACGTAGATTGGGCTTCCTTCAAACCTGTGCATGATGATCAACCTTATATCTTGGATTCCAAGCTTGGTACACCATATACTAAGTCTTGTCCAACATCTTGTACATGAAGATAAGTAATTAATCTTGGTAATCCCTTAGCACCTTTAATAACAACCTCCGTTTCTTGCATCTCCATGATTAATCCTCGCAAAGCTTCTTTCATTCATTTTGTAGCCCTAGTCATTGGAACTCCAATTCCTTATAATGGGTCTCCGGAAATTTGCTAACATCATCTAGAGACATTCAGTCAGTATCTTGATCCTCATTACCTTTAGAAATGGACCTTTCCAAGTGTTGGAGAGAATCAATAATAGTGCTTGCAAGTTTGATTTACCAGGTCATTATTGAAATGTAGTGCTACTTTTAATATTTTTGACTACTCTTTATTTGATGTCAGTGATTAGAGAACAAATCCTTTAAGGAGGGAGGGAATTATAGAGATAAGTTTGCATCAACACTCACTAATCTATTACAAGGCATTGAAAGTCCTATGACAAGAGCAAGAACTAAGCATATGAAGGAGGCTTTTTAAGGGTTAATCATAGAAATTCGAGACAATGTAGCTATTGTTGAAGATTATAATACATTACTAAGATTAATTACTTATGTTCCAGCCCAAGGTGTCGAACAAAGTCTAATGCGTAAAAATAATGCTTGGAGCCCAATATGCAAGGAAGACCTTCATGCTTGTTTTTATTGAAGCCCAATATACATATTTACCTTTTGAAAAGCCTAAAGATGTCATATTAGATGGCACTTTAGTGTTTTGATTTATTTCAATAATTATTATTAATTGTTAAGTTATTTTTGGAACGATTTCAAATTTAAGGCTGGTTAAGGCTGATTTGTATCCATTAGTTAAGGGAATCTTTCTTGGTCTTTCCTATTTAATTACATTTACGAATAGTAAGAAGATAATTCCTTAAAGGATTTTCATCATTTGGTGCCTATCTATATAAGCAATCTTGTGTATTACAAAGATCATCTTATCATTAACAATATTTGAGTGTTTCTCTCTTATGAGAGCTTTCTCTTGGTTCTTTAGTCAAGAACTAAATCTGGTCTCTTCAAGGTTTAGTGATCAACTTATAACTTTGGTTCTAATCAACAAGTTTGGTTTGAGTCATGTTCTTTACTTGATATAAAAGGATTTTGAGTTTCTTTTTCCTTGTTGATTTTGGGATTTGGATGTTCCTTCACCAAGGTTCTTATCAGAAAACTCCTCTAAATTTTTAGAATTTAGATATGTGTTTTAGATCAATTATTAAACATGATTACAAAGATGATAAATAAAGTTGATATGAAAATTTGATTTTTTGTTATCCTAATAAAAGAAAAAATCTAGCAAAATTTTTTAATGAGTCTAGGAAAATGAAAGGTCAAAGTTGACTAACAAGACTAGCCAAACTTGACCAACAAGTTCTAAAATTCTTTCAACCCATATAATGATGGCTAAAATATAATATAGAGAAAAAATGATTGAAAATAAGCCCAAGTGAGTCAATCCATATATTACTTCAATCCAAGCCACCTAATCATTAGTGTTTTTAGGCAAAAAGTCTTCAATTGCATTCTTTATTTTGATGACATTAATGGTTAGTGTTTAGGTCATTCTTGATGTTTGTAAAGCCAAGAGAAGTTTGTTTAGCCCATATATCTTGAGTAGGCTGATCCAAATCCTCTTTAAATCTTCTTTCCTCTATCAAGTGAATTTTATTAAGAGTAGTGAGACCAAACAACCGAAATTGACTACATTGCCCTATGTATAAGAAATTGGATTTAGAAAAGGAATTTGGACCCATTGTTCATATGATCAAACAAGAACCCTACTGATAAGAAAGGTTCTCTAATCTCACTTGATCTTCATATACTTGATTATGCATCTTAACTTCTCTACTTCAACAATTGCAATTTATATTGTCCAAGATGTTTAAAAGTAGGTAAGCACAATTTATTAATCAGATTGATGCTAGAAACATTGGTATAACTACCTCCATCAATTATCAAACTACATACCTTATCATCTTAATCTAATTCACTTTCACTTGCAATAACCCAATTTTCTTTACTTATCATTGCCCTCTTATTACATATTGAGAAGTAATATGTCCTATACATAAACATATAAGACTTTAATATCACCAATTCTAGTAGTTTAAGATTCATTTTTTCCTTTCATTTTATTGCTACTCCCTTCTTTTGAGTTTGTTGTTATATCAATTTTAGGCTTAGAGATAGCCTTGTCCTCCTTTTTGCTCCAATTTAACATCCAAGGAGTGGAATGTTAATTCTTCCTATCCTAGTTTAGCTTTTCCTCTTTTGTTGTCAATCCACTTTAATAGCTATGTGTAACATTTCCTCAAGTTCACATTGAGTTACAACTCCACCACATGTCTAATTTCTCTATTTAACCCATTCAAAAATTGTACCATTATGGCTTCCCTATTCTCCTCATCATTAGCTCTAATCACAATGATCTTCTGCTCCTTATGGTGATCTTCCATACTCTCTCTCTTGGGAAATTCTTGGCAATTTCTTGAACATTTTCTTATGGTAGTGACTAGAAACAAATGCCTTCTCACCACACTCTTCATTTATTCCTATGTGTCTATGAGTCTATATCACCTCCTACAAACAATCCTACTAAGTAATTGCACACTAAGTAAATTCTATATGGTGGTAACTTCACATTTTCCTTGGATCAGTTATGGAAATCAAAAACTAACTCCACCTTCTTTTCCCATTCTGAATAAGCTTTAGGATCATTCTTCCTTTGGAATGGTGTAAATTTTTGTTTTATACTCCCTAAGTTGTTGTCAATGTTAACTACTGTTACAACAAAATCTTATTAATCTTGCATCTAAGGCCCTTTCTTTTTAATCTAAGTCATCACAAAAATCATCATCATGCTCTCTTTTTTAGAATGTACTTTACCCACTTTTAGGCTCAGCATTTGAGAAAGGAACGCAAATAAAATCATAAGAAATTTGATTAAGGAACACCTAAGAATTGAAATAAACAAGGAAAAAGAAACACCCTAGAATCCTTCTTGAATCATACAAAGAGCATGAAACCAACAAAACTTGTTGAATGGAACCAAAGTTATAGGTTAATCACTACAAGTTACCTAGAAGAGAACAGATTTATTTCTTGACTAAAGAACCAAGAGAAAGCTCTTACAATAGAAAATCACTTAAAATTTATTGATGATAGGTTTATTTTCGTAATACAACAAAGTCCTTCTTTAAAATAGGCACTAATTGATAAATATCCTATGATGAAATATCTTCTTGACTATCCCTAAACATAACTAAATAGGAAAGCCTTGACCAAGAAGGATTCACTTAACTAATGAATACCAATCAGCCTTAATCAATCTTAAATTTGAAATCCTTCCTAAAATAAATTGATAACTAAAAGTGATCGGCAAAAATAAGTATAAAGACGAAATTGCCATCTAATCCCACATTTTAGCCTTTTCAAAAGGTAAATGTGGAGATTGTTCTTCATTGAAAATAACCATGTGAGGTCATCCTTGTATATTGAGCTCTAAGAATTATTTTTCATATGTTAGGCTTTGTTTATCATCTTTGGCATGAAGATAAGTAATTAACCATAGTAATTCCTTAGAATCTTCTCCAATAGCCACATTGTCTTGAATGTCCATAATTAGCCCTTGCAATGCCTCCTCCATATGCTTAGTTATTGTTCTTATCATGGGACCTCCAATGCCTTATAATGGATCAATGAGTGTTGATGCAGGCTGATCCCCATCAGGAGAAAAAATGGAAACAAACAAAGAGAATTATTAGAAGTAAGACAATAAGAAAACAAATATTTAGATGAGAAGAGTTTAAGAGAGTCTAGATTTAAGTTAATGGAAATTTAGAACAAAGCAAGAAGGTATAAATAAAGATGTTTTAAACTATACAAGGAAATTAGATATAACTAGAAATTCAATCAAAGTAACAATTTTTTATTAGCTTTTAACACTAGGCAACAATTTGAATTCTTTTTTTAAAAACAAATTCAGATAAGATGCAGTTAATATAATAAATAAATTTGAATGTTAGAAAGAAATCAAGAGAATTCTTATAAGATGAATACCAATGAGAAAAAAAATAAATAAACATAATGAAAAAAGATGTAAAAAGTTTTTAAAAAATGGATACAAAATCCTGTTCTTCTGATACCAAATGATGTGAACCTTATGAGGAGTAGTAAGACGGCCAAGAATCCTAGTGAAGGAACACCTAAGTCCCTAAATCAACAAGGAAAAGAAATCCCAGAGTCCTTGATTAAAGTAAAGAATCTAAACCCTATCGAACTTGTTGACCAAAACCAAAGATATAAGTTGATCAATATAAGTTATGCCGAAGAGACCAAATTTTATTATTATCTAACTAACCAAGAGAAAGCTCTCACAAAAGAGAATCATAAAATTTTATTAATGATAAGATTATTTTCATAATAAAATAGATTTCCTATTTAAATAGGAACCAAGTGATGAAAATCCTATGGAGAAATGTCTTCTTGACTATTCCTAAACATAACAAAATAAGAAATACTTGACTAGGGAGGATTCCTTTAACTAATGGATACAAATTAGCCTTAAATTTGAAATCCTATCAAAAAATAACTTGACAACTAATAACAATTAATTAATGTGAGTCAAAACACCAAATTGCCATCAAGTCTCACTTCTTTAGAATTTTCAAAAGGTAAATATTATTAGGCTCCACTAAAAACGACCACGTGAGCCATCCTTGCATATTAGGCTCTAAACATTACTTTTCATGTGTTAGGCTTTGTGCATCATCTTAGGCCTAAAGATAAGTAATTAACATTGGTGCCTTAGAATCTTTGTCAACGGCCACATCTCTCGAATGTCCATGATTAATCATCATGCACTTAGTTCTTGCTCTTGTTATAAGACCTTTAATGCCTTGTAGTGGATTGGTGAGTGTTGATGCAAGCTGATCTCCATAAAAAACACAACAAATGAAATTGGTAACTTTACCCTAGGATCATCTAACAAACCAGATTTATGAAAGGAATTTAGACCAATTGTTTGTATAATTGAACAAGAATTATGAACACCACAAGTTAAAAACTTGATAAGTTTAAAGAGTTCAATGAACCCAAGAAAGATAATTCTCCTTAAAATGCCCTTTATAATAATTCTTCTTACATAAGTATAAAACATTTCTTTATATAGAGGAAGACAAAAATACCCTAAAAATTTTAAATTCAATTATATTTGGATTTAGAAATATTCAACTTGCCTAAGATAAAAGAAATTCTAAAATAAACTTAATTCCATAATTTATATCTACGAAATAGGGGAATATGTCCAAAATGTATGCAAAAGAATACGGAAAACAAATAAAACTTAGAAGTGGCAAGAAATCCTTCCAAAATAGTATAAACAAGTCAAATAGTCAAAGTTTCCTCGTCATTCTCTCATATGTGTCAAATACTCAACTTTCGAGAACCATAACTTAAGCTTTAAAGCTCAAAATAATCTTATTCTTGATTTATTGGAGGATGAATGAGCTTTATACAATTTTGTAGTTTTGGTCAACTTAAAATTCTATCATCTTCTTGCATTTTTAAAGAAAATATATTAGTGCTTTATTTGCTAAATTAAGTTAACTAGTCTTAAATTTGGGGATTAACTTAATTTTTTTTATTTTAAGCCTAGTGTTTTTATTTTGCTCTATCTTATTTGGCTTATATCATTTGTGAGGAAAGAAATGATCATATTTTTAGAGACATAGCACTTGGCACATATAATTCAGCAAGAAGGTCCACAACAAGATATCATATATATCTGTTTAAGCATAAAATGCAAGTAGTATATGCAATGACCACCTATTGGCACATTAACTGTTTCAATAAAGCAACTAGAAAGGACCTAGATCATCTTCATGCATTGTACAAGGCATTCACTACTTAAAAAGGTTAACATATCACAATACATACCTTAAAGACCTTGGAACATAAACAAGATGACATAATAGTTAAAAGATAGGATTATTAAGCACATCCAGTGATTGGGATAGAAAACTTCACGATGATTGCTGAAATTTTTGGACATAACATAAGAATAAAAAAGGATCATAGATGTACATGTGTGAAAAAATACATGTCTTATGCTTAAGTGTCTTTAATTATATATTTTGTTGTGTGGAAGTAGGCTTGCGAGCCCTTTATATTCGTCATGCATATTCCATGCTTTATAAGTAAATACATTTTTTCATTTTAAAAAAATGAATTCTTCTGACCAACTTTCACTGGTAGCACATATGCCTTCGATTAGACCATTTAGAGCTTTTTATATCTTCTTTTCTCTTGCCCTTGTGATTGGAACTCCATTAATGCTCAAATAGATTATAATTCAGTATTGTGCTTTTGACACCCTTTGGATTCTCATCAATGTGCCCTTGTAATAGGGCCACTTCAAATATAAAATTGATCAATTGAAGTGTTTTAAGTAGCATGTTTTATTTGATGAATCGCATCATCCCCTCTCTCCTCAAAAGAATTCATCCTTGATTATCACTTGCAACAAAAGGGGAGAGATGAACTACTGATCAAGTTAATATCTAATAATAAAACTCTCAATACATCACAAGTGTACGAATCGTATCTTGTAGTATAAGAGGTTATCGTTCCCATAAGGATGATGCAAGAGTTAACAATTTTAACCTAACTTTGTCTAAAGTATTGTAGTATAAGAGGTTATCATTTCCATAAGGATAATGCAAGAGTTAACAATTTTAACCTTAACTTTGTCTAAAGTATTTAGAAACTGATTTGAATTAAATCTTAAATAACATAAATTAAAATAAATAATAAAACAAAACAAATAAACAATGAGCTGCCAATAAAATTTAGGGTTTTGATTAAGGTGGACTACTTAGCTTATTCTTTCCTTAATTTGTTTTCTTTAATCTTGTTGATTCAATTATTAGTTTGATCCTAGATTTCCTAAAGTATTAATGACTCTCTCTCAATATCTAATCAATTATCCTTAATTGAAATTAAAAATTCTAGATTTGCAGCCTCTTGATTCACAAAACTTCCTTAACTTATTCAATTAGATCTGAAGCTATGTATTGGATAATTAATTTCTTAAACAAGATCTCTCTTTAAATGACTGTTAATTTGATAATTATGAGTCTATTAAACTGTCAACTCTCATTTTTCAATCTAACATTGATTACTGTTGACCCACTCTTTTGATTGGTTGTCAATTCTAAGCCTGAACAATTATCATAAACATCCAATATTTATACTAAATCAACAAAAATCAAAATCACAAAATATTTCCATAATAAATCCTAATATGAAATTCAAAACTTCAAAAACATGTTTAATATCTTAGAATTTAACTTATACATCAAGAATAATGGTAGAACTAAAGGAAAAGAAGAAAAACTCTACTAAGGTCTTGATCTGAAAAGTTGGAATTCCTAGATATACTTCTTGATCTCCCACTTTTAGTTCACTTTAAATTATGAATGCTGCCATTTTTTGGTGTGTTTCACGTTCTTATATAGTGTATTAAGGTCTAGGGTCGTTTATATGGTTTTCCCACTTTGATCGGTTTCAAAAATAACCCTAAACATAGACGAAAAAATTGTTCCTAGAAACTCTTTGGCACAATCATGCCCTTGGAGGCATGATCATGCTCCACTGATTTTCCTCTCTAGCATGATCACATTCCACAAGGCACGATCATGCCAGAGACCATGTAGTCCCATGCAAACCATGCATGATCGTCCTCTAAGTTGGCACGATCGTGTCCTACTTCTAACGTCCTACATCTTCTTTGTTCTTCAATTTCTTGATTTCCAATACACACAAGCACATTAATATCATGAAACATAAATTTAAGATTGAATTATGCTCTAAACCACATAAACACTTAGAATATAAACAAACACTCACAATAATAAAATTCTAAGCCTATAGATACAATAATCATCTAAAAACACTAAAACACCTACCAGAAAATATGATCTATACCTATCAACATAATTCAAAACTTAAAATTTTGTTTGTCCTTAAGCGAAGACAAAAACACAAACAAAAAAACCAAAATAAAAGCAGATAATTACACATTCATGCAATATGAATAATGAGATAATGATATCAAATCTTATTTAATCAATTTAACCACAACGTCAATCATTCAAATTTTCCAACATACTAACCTATTTAGTTCATGTTTAAGTACTTTGAATTGAATATACATATCAATCAAAACATTAACACCCTATTCATTCATATATGACACTTGTACATATGCATTTATAGTTAGTGATCAATGAAAAATGCAACCACCACTAAGTATCCTTTCATGAAAGGCAATAACCTAGTCATAAATGTTCCCTGATTACTCAACTAGGCTATCTTTTAATTATTTAACTTGGTTGGAATGTCATTATAACCTTTTGACAGGAAGCCAAACATTTTGTCTTGAATTCCCTCAATTACTTAGCTATTTCACATTCTCAACTAGCTATAACTCTATTCTTAACCCAATTTTTTCAAAATGGGCTAGTGGAATAAAAATTTATTTAATGAACTTATTTTTCTTTTCTTTTCTTTAATTTCTTAGCCTATCTCATTTCTTTTTATTCAATTATCCTTATGAAAGGTTAATAATGATGTTAACAAATTCAATTGACTTATAATTGTAAATGTATACAAAAAATTTCCGAAGTGAAAAAAATAGGTTTCATATTCTAATTTACATGCATAGTCATCAAAAGATACTTAAAGCATAAAATTCATAAGTCAGTATTGTCATGACCCAGAACCATATCGGACACATGACAACTGCCGCATACCTAGGCTAAGGACACTCACAGTACCCTTAACCCAGATATGCAAGGCTAACTGAATATCTATCTCAACAACAATGCAAATTGTTCATACATAACATTATTTACAAACCACAAGACAATCAAAAGTTAATTTACAGAATTTTAAAGCATATCGACATAATCATTTTAATAAAACAGTAAAATAGTTAAACGGTAAAACAGTTAGAAAGAGGAGAGGGGTGAGTACACTATATACTCAGTGAATAGGAAAAAACATATGTCACGAATAGAATTCGATACACACCAGGACGATATAGATAACCCATAAGGTGAACATACAACACATAGAAACACATAGACTTAGCCTATGACTCAACGTATACTGATTAAGAATCATATAGGCCTAGCCTATTAATTCACTCATCTAGTAAACATAGGTTCCAGTTCCAATACATAAAAGCATAAAAACATCATATGTATAAATTAAATCTCGTTAGGAAAACAAATATCAGGGTAAGCCAAAACAATCATGTGTGACACTACTAATTGGCCAAACTAGCATGCACACCCACCAATCCTCGGTGTTGGCTAGACTTCATCCGTGGTGAGTCCGGATTATAGTCGACAAGAGCGTCATAACCCTAGGTGATGACTTCATCGATTTCCAGACCCTAGATGTGGAATCACCCGCAAGTCCCATAGAAAGGTGTCGATATGGGGACTCGATGACTTTTATGTACTAGCGTCAATGTTACGGTGGTCGCTAAATTAGTTGTGCCCAGCACACAATTGGCCAATCATTTCCTCACCAATCTTCAAAAATCATACACAAATATTGAATACTAAAATCAAGTAAAACACCATGCCTTTATTTATCAGTCCAACCGATGAAATGAAACTTTGTCATAGCTCTAAGAAAAAAGAGAATACATGCATATGAAAATTTTCAAAACATTATTTCATGAAATAAAAACCAATTTTTGTGCTTCAAATGCATAGTTGTTCAAAACAATGTCATTTCATAAATACATAAATGTATTAGTATCCATTTGAGATTCAATTCTATTAAGCATTACCTAGGATCAAAATTCACATACAAATCATCATATCTGTCTTAGGTGATCTAATCCTATATGAGAAATATGGTTTCTCCAACTCACCTCAAAAGAAGGTGTGCACTACCTTGCCTTCAAAAATTCTCGGTACGAGCTCCTTGTTTCCTAGCTTCCTAGCCTTTATACATAAAAAGATATACAATGAAATTACTATCTAAACATAATTTTTTTTATATAGTTATACACCGTCATATAAGTGTATAAAACACTATCATTTCCTTTAAGCTATAAGATTCAACCATTAAGCTTCTCACATGGTTACTTCCTTACCATTCACATTAGCTTCTCTTTTGCATTTTCTAAGGCATTTAATGCCTTTAACCCAATACGTGCTCATTTCAAAACATACTTATGCACATATTTATCCATGTACATTATGCCATTACTCATCAATCTAGCAACAATTCAAGTTTACTCTAAGTAAACATGAAAGCCTCTTTCCAATGCCACCATCAAAATCCTTAAATCCTAAGCCAAGTTCACTTAGGCATTTTATCAAATACCTAAGGTGCATAACTTTCAAGTCACATTTTCATGACTTTATCATAATAATTCATGCTCCTATCATGTCATATAGTAGCACTTCCACTCAATGACACTTTCCACCACTCCATTCAAACCAATTCCCTTCATTTAAGCTACATTTATCAATTACACAACTCATTACATTTATTCACTTCTTCTTCATCATTTTGGCCCAACCTTAATGAACATACATCTTCTTCATTCTTCATCATCAATTCACATTATACATGCGCAATTAACATCATAGAATTCATTTAAATCATCAATTTCAAAAGATATCCAAAACTTTACAACTTTCACCAAAAAGGGGGCATTTTTGGTTTTGACTTAAAGAACCTGACACATTTCATTCACCTAAGTCATGATTCATGCATATTCAAGCATGGAGAATAACATATCTTAACACCAAACTCAAAATCCTAATGTAGAGAGAGATAAGACAAAATTTACCTATGGTTTCCTTTGGTGATATCTTCAAATCCTTTGAGAATTTCTCAAATCTAATGATACATTTGAGTTCCTTGTAGCTTAGAACACCTTGGTTTGGTTGTTGAATCAAAAGATGGTGGAATTTGGTGATGACCTAATGTTTCCTCTCTTCCTTTTTCTCTTCTTCTTTCTTCTCCTTTCTTTTTAATTAAAACTAAGTGTTTTTAATGTTTAATGGGGGGTTCACAACCATAAGGAGGATAAGAGTCTAGAATTTGACTCTTCTTTGACCAAATATAGTGAATTTACCCTTTTGGCCTTAGCTTATGTAAAATTACCATTATACCCTCCAAACTTTCCTAAGTTTACAATTAAACCCAAAATTTGAGAATGATCAAAACTTTTATTTTCATTTTGGTTCTTGGACTTTGGAAAATTATAAATAAGCCCCTTAACTTTATAAAATTATCTTTTGGTCCTCCAAGAATTGAAAATTACATATAAGTCCCTTATGTATGTCAACTTTTCCAATTAAGCTTTCTAAGTGTCCGATAAGTCTATAAATCATGTCTAATCACATCCAAGGCATTAGAACACATTTAATTCAACTACCATGGTCATATCCATCCAATGGACTCTGTTTTTCATACTTAAAAGCTTGTATGTCGAAAATCTCTAAGGTTTCGCATATCGATGAACTTTAAGTTCATGTAAGGGCATATAACATTTTATATCACTGGTATACATACCAAAAGCATTCAAATACATCGTTGAACTCATTACATCCACCCATATATTAATGTACAACAATATCTCCAAATATGGCACAATACGAAAAGCTCAAAGAGTCCGACGTTACAAGTATGCCTTTACAAAATTAAACGACTATATTCAAAGTTAAACTAATTGCATCAAATTCTTACCATTGACACATTAACACAAAGCATACATATGCAACAAAATGTTCAAACAATGTCATCCTAATCCAAAATTAATACAATATGATATGCAAAATCTACACACATATGACCATGTTAATGCATAAACCTCCCCAAAATTAAACAATACATTGTCCTCATTGTGAGAAAACAAAAAATACACATAAAAATAATTTAAAAAACGAAAGTTTAGAACGAAAAACCATTTACGGAGATTTTAGGTGACAATGGCATAGGTGAAGCAATTTGAACACCTTGGATAGTAAAGTACTTCAGAATCTTCTTAGTGTAGCATTGCTATCTTCTTTGTTCTCGCGCCATCTCCTTCATTTGTGCCTCCATGGTGTTGATGCATTCTTCCATAAGCTTGTTGTTTTTGAAAACCAAATTCAAGACTTTCTCCCAAACTTCCTCTTCATCATCCTCCGTTTCTTCACTTGTTGAGACCTTTATTTGTTGCTATGCTGGTGGGAAACTAGAACTAACTTGTCTTGCCTGTATTTCTGATACAAATGGCGTTCAGGATGCTACAAGAAGCAATCTAGGTGATTTAGAACTGATTCCAAATATGGAAAGTTTTCAGGTTCCAAATAAGGAAACTTCACCAAATTTGGAAAATGGAGCTAAAGCACAAGGAGATGCCATGGGAAATCATATTGAGGTTGTTTCAGAAAAACAAGATCATTCACATGCCAAAATGGAAGGTTTTTCCAATATGGAAAGTTTTGTCGGACCGGTCACAGGGTCCCGAGCAAAGCATCTGAAGGAGCAACTCCAAATTTATGTGCAAAAACATGTTGAAAGTGGGCTGTCCAAATATGGGAAGTCCATATATGGAAATGTTTGGAGTGTTTGTGTTTTTGGGCCCATTTTGGGTCAAATTTGGGTTTGTTTGTTATGGGCTGTTTTTATTTGTCTCCTTTAGGTTAGAAAAGAGAAATGGGTCACATTTCAAGTGGGCCACGTTGGTTTTAGTCACTTCTATTTCGGACTTGGTTTATGGGCTCAATTTAGCTTTTTAAGTTAGAATACATGGGCCCCTTGTTATTTTTACTTAAGCCCATTCGAAACCCATTAGGTTTAGGTTTAATTAAGCATGTTTTAGGGTTTTTGTGGCTGTCATATTCACCTCTCCATCTTATTCTCTCCTGTAGCCACCTCTCTCTCAACATTGAAGATTGTCTTGTCATCTTCTCCACCACTTTCTCCACATCAGCCATGTTCTCCACTACCTTGAAGACATTTATGTCAATTTCTAATGTTTTGCCTTGCATTATAATGCCTACAAAAAGGTTGTTTTCTGAAAGTAATTCTCATCTAATGGGAATTTGAAAATTTCAGAATTGAATAGAGAGAGTTTTTACTTTCTTTTATGTTTATGCACAAGGTGTTCTTATTGATTGCAATTGAGTTTATCTTTTGTTATCAATTTTAATTCCTATTTCTTGTGTTCTTCAGTGCTTAATTGATTGGGTTCAAGGGGATTTTTGAAAATTAACTTGAGTTCTTTTCATAAGTGTTCTTGGGTACAAGAACAAATCCTAATCTGATTGCTTAATTGAGAAACTAATTCTGATTTGATTGGTAACGAGTTCTAAGGGTTGATTAAGGGTCTTGGGATTCCGCATTGTTTGGTATCAGAGCATTGGTTCCAAATAAGTAATTATTTATACTTTATTTATGTTTCGTGTCAATTTATCGCTGTTCTATTGAAGTTATTGTTGTTCATACCCAATTGAGCCTTAAAAACTCAATTCGACATTTCCTTGCTATCTGTGTTAATTTATGTTTTTTTAATTCTGTATAATTAGTTCTAAATTATTGTAATTTAGTTCTGAAATATTAAAAAAATTCGTTCTATTTGGCTTGTTTATGCAAAAAAAAATCAAGATCTTACATATCCAAAACTTGCAATTGAGCTGAACATTAAATTTTGTTGCTTCGATTTTGTTGGCTTCAAATATACTGAAATACATTAAAAAGTTCAAGGGAAAACGTGATTATAATTGTTGTTTGGGTGTTTTAAATTTCATAACAGTTTGAGTACTATTGACGCATTTGGGGTTGTTTGTAACTGATTCATTTCAATTGAGTTTGGTTGCTGGTAAAACCCATACTTTACATTATCTAGAGTGTTTTGAGTGATAATTTTGAGGTTTCATTTGGGAGTTTCAACTTTCTAATATTAAATTCCAGATTTGTCATTTGCTTGCATCCTTTAGTTTTCTTTTATTAAATCTGCCCATTTGCATCAATTACATTAAAAGGCTATAATATTGATTCATTGCTGCCCAAATAAAAAAAAATCATGATACACTTATTGGTAATTTAAGTGTGTGCTTTCAATTTGTTGTTTGCATCAATTTTGCTTCTAGTATTTTGCGTGTTTTCATTCTTTGTTTAGGATTTCCTTGCAAATTCTTTTTTGAAATTGGTTGCATTAAGATATTTGATTGCTGTTTGCATTAAGATAAACATCGAAAGATTGCTTGAGTGTTAAAAGGCAAGAGAGTGTGAGCTCAAAAGAGGGAAAAAGCCAAGTTTGAGTGAAAACACGAGAGGTGTATTGTTACTAGAAGAGTAAACACGTCAGGAAGTGTTTGCGAGGATTATTTTGTTGTTGTGTTGAAATTTTAGATTGAACATGGATTCTAAAGAAAGTGGAGTTGAGAAATATGAACAAGCTTTCATTTTAAAAGCTATGCAATAGGAGTTCCAAAGAATGCAAATCAAGACATGAATGAAACAATTGAAAAGGGGGCTGCCCAAAATGTTCCAAGGTCAAGAAGACAACGAACACCTATAATTGACAATAAATATAATGAAGAGTTTAATGATCAAGCCACCTTGATAAATGAAGGCAGAAACTATGGAGGGGCAAGGAGGGGCCGAAATGATCTTGACATAAACCTAGAAAGTATCAAAATGAAAATTCCATCTCTTCTAGGCAAGAATGATCCCGATGCATATATGGAATGGGAACGAAAGGTGAAGCTCATTTTTTAGTGTCATAATTACTCAGAAGAAAAGAAGGTAAAGCTTGCTGCCATAGAGTTTAGTGAGTATGCCATTTTTGTGGTGGGACTAATTGATCATGGGTAGTAGGAGAAATAGAGAACATCCTATCCAAACTTAGGAGGAGATGAAAGCCATTGTGAGAAGATGTTTTGTTCCTAGCCACTATTATAGGGAATTGCACCAAAAATTGCAAAGCCTTATTTAAGGATCAAAGAGTGTTGAGGACTACTACCTAGAGATAGAGATAGCAATGATAAGGGCAAATGTGGAGGAAGATAGAGAAGCCACCATGGCAAGGTTTCTCAATGGACTCAATAGAGATATTGCCAATGTGGTATAGCTTCAACTCTATGTGGAGATAGAAGACATGGTACACATGGCCATGAAAATAGAGGAGCAATTGAAGCGAAAGGTAATTGTGAGGCAAGCCAACACATATTCGACTCAAAATTCCACATGGAGGTCGAATTTAAAGGAATGATAACAAGGCTACCCAATTCAAAAGAGATGACAAAATTAAGCTAAACGAATCATTTGACAACAAAAACAAAGGTATTTCTACTTCCCAAACTAATAGGAATAGAGATATCAAATGTTCTAGATGCTTGGGATTTGGTCATGTAGCGTCGCAATGCCCAAACAAAAGAGTAATGGTGATGCGTGGTGGTGAGGTTGAAACCGACAATGAAAGTGATGTCGATGATGAGATGCCTCCTTTGGAGGATTGTAGTGATGGAGAGTTGCCTATAGAGGGTAGATTGATGGTGACTAGGCATGCTTTGAGTGCACAACATAAAGAAGACCAAGAGGGGGTGAGACTACAACAAGAAAATATCTTTCATACCATATGCTTAGTTAGTGGGAAACTGTGTAGTGTGATTGATGGGGATAGTTGTATGAATGTGGCTAGTACATTACTTATTGATAAATTGGGACTAGAAACCACTAAATTACCTAGACCTTACAAATTACAATGGCTTAATAATAGTGGGGAAGTGAGAGTCCAAAGACAGGTGAGGGTGCCATTTACAATTGGGAAGTATAGTGATGAAGTTACATGTGAAGTGGTTCCAATGCAAGCTAGTCATATGTTGTTGGGTAGACCATGGCAATTGAATAGGTGTGTAGTGGAGAAAGTCACTTTTACCTTTGACACCAAAACAAAATTTTGAAGACCAAACGCAACTTGCAAAATCCTATGATGAATTTGCACAAAAAGAGGCTAAACAAAAAAGAAAACAAATAGAAAAAGAAAATGAGAAAGAAAGAGAAAAAGGAGAGAGAGAGAAAAATAGAAGGCAAATCAAAAGAGAAAAAGAACGAAGATAATTCAGCCAATGAGAGAAAAGAAGAGTGAAAAGTGAGTTTCTATGCAAAAGAGAGGGATATTAAGAGAGCTTTGATGACAAACATGCCAATGTTTGTACTTTTGTACAAAGAGGCTTATTTTTCAACTAACGATCTTGACCCTACTTTGCCTAGTGTTGTGATTGATGTTTTGCAAGAATATAGCGATATCTTTCCCGATGATCTACCTCAAGGTTTACCACCTTTATGAGGAATTGAACACAAATCGATCTCGTTCCTGGGGCTATCATACCAAATAGACCAGCCTATCAAAGCAATCCTAAGGAGATTAAAGAATTGAAAAAGCAAGTGGAAGAACTTTTGGAGAAAGGAAACATAAGAGAGAGCTTAAGCCCATGTGCGGTTTGTTGGTACCAATGAAGGATGGAAGTTGACGTATGTGTGTGGATTACAGAGCCATCAACAAAATAACGGTAAAATATCGACATCCTATACCTCGACTTGATGATATGTTGGATGAGTTACATGGCACATGCATCTTTTCTAAAATTGATTTGAAGAGCGTGTATCACCAAATTAGAATGAAACTAGCTGATGAATGGAAAACTACCTTTAAAACTAAACATGGATTGTATGAGTGGTTGGTAATGCCATTTGGCTTAACTAATGTAGACGTTTGGGATTTTAATTAATGCTAGACAAGCATATGGATAGCTTACGTTTGTTGGACTTGACTCAAAGAAATGCAAAATATTAACTATTTTTGGAACTCCAATTGATTCTACTTTAGTATGCTCTTGATCTTGCAACTCAGATTCAAGTGCCAGTAAAGCCTCCTTCATTCCCTTGGCTCTTGATCTAGTTATCAGACCTCCTATTCCATGTAAAGGATCTCAATATTACTCAGCATTAGGGGTTGGCCATCATTCCCTTGCTCCTTGAAAAGAATTGTCTCAAATCACCTGCACCATGTAGAGAGATTAGCAAAATTGAAAGTGGCACTAATATTACCTTAAGAACTTGGTAAATCAATTTTATAAGTGTTGTCATTGATCTTTCCTAAAACTTGAAAAGGACTAACTCTGCTTGCTTAGGAGTAGGAGGAAATATCGTTCCTCAACTTTGTAGTCTTGGCTGGTGGGAAATACTTTAATAAAAATTTCTTTGCCACTTGATCTCATATGGTCAACGATGATCATGACATTGAATTCAACCATTGCTTGGCCTTTTTCCTCAATGAAAATGGTAATAATTGCAGGCTTATTACATCATCATTAGCTCCATTTATTTTAAAGGTATTATAAATCTCCAAAAAAAATTTGATGTGTACATTTGTGTCTTCATCTCAAAGTCCACCAAATTAGATAGACTACTGCACCATTTGAATGATACTTAGCTTGATCTCAAAATTATTGGCATTCACAATTGGTCAAACGATATTGGACTTCACTCCTATTAAGTCCAGTCTAGCATAATCGAACATTGTCCTTGGTTGGTTTGCCATTGTTTTTAATTCTTCAGTATTCAGACTCCACCTCTATTAAGTCCAGTCTAGCATAATCAAACATTTTGCTTGATTGGTCTGCATTGTTCTTGATTCTTCAATATCAATTTGACCTCTCAAGTCCTTTATACGAAGATCTAGCTCAAACTCTCTCAGTTACATTCTACAAAGATTTCTACAAGTTATTCCCTCGATTTTTGGATTTTTGTCTAGTGAGCTGACTAGATTACTCCGGGTTATAAAATGATCAAGAGTCAAGATCTGTGAGAAAAAAACGAACAGTCAGACAAAATAAAATAAATTAAAAACAAAATAAAACAGAATAAAGAAAAAATGGCTAGATTAATAAAAGCTAAGTTTTCCTAATTTTATTAATCTCCAGCAACGACCCCAAAAATTTGATTTTTATGTTTATAAGAAATTTATCAATGTTAAAAATCACAAGTGAACAAAATAACTGTAGCTAGCACAAGTAAGTACAGGTTAATCCCCCGAGGTTTATAAGTACTAGTAATTACCCTTTTTTCTTACTTTCTAACCATCAATTCAGATTTTGGATTTAATTGAATATTAAACTAAACAATTAACTAAGATTGAAACAATAATGAACTTAAGACAGATGGAAGTACTTAGAAAAGTCTATATAAAAAAAGTAGTCCCTAGGTGATGAATCCTCCTAAGAATCCTTAAATATTAACCATTTATCATGAAATTATATTATTAATTATTGGATCATGGAAATTCATATCTTATGTTAATATCTTTCTCAGAAATACTAACAAATAATCCATTAGTTGATTAACTGAAATATTTCTAGTTAAAACTCTTAGGATTGCATTATCAATTTATGAATTTGACTATGAGATTTGACCCTAATTTAAAGGATTTATGTCAACCTATCTCTAAGTTTGCATGCAAACCCTTCCAATTAAGGTAGATTTATTACAAAAGGATTTCTCAATCTTAATTATATGAAATCAAATCATGAACTAATATTCTGGATGTATTAGAACAAGAATATAATGCATAGTTGATTCTTAATAAATTTATCAATAAATTGCATTAAATAAAAGATCAAAATCTTATTGTTATCAAAATTTAGGGTTCATCACACAACACTACTAGATTATGAAATGCCTAAACATGTTCTTTAGCTTTGATATCCCCTTTAAATTGGAAGGATTAAGTTTAGCTTCTCATAGCTCTCCAAGAGGTAAGAAATATGCCCCCTTTCAGGTCTCCAAAACTGTAGACATGTTGCTCACTCACATGACTGTGTAAGTCCACACACGATTGTGTAGGTTGTAGTAAACGTTAAAATTGCATCTTTGTCCTCTTAAATGCTTCCAATGAATTAATTGGTCCCATACATAGCCACGTAAGTTGCAATAAGTTCATTTCTTTCATTCTTTATCCCATCTTCTCCCTAATTCATCTCCTTTTTGTTCCACAAAGGCAAATAACATTTAACATCAATAAGAGGACTTTAAGATATTATTTTAGTTCTATTTTTTAATTCCTCTAACTTGTACCTAAAACAAAATATGAACCGAAATAAGTATCTTAAACACATCATAACATTAATCACTAAGCATTAAGGAGTAAATATATAGCCAATAAAGCACTTATCACATCTTTTTCTTCAAACCTAGCAGCTTGGTTTTAACTTGACGAGTGTTAACCTTTAAAGTATTTCCTTATGAATAAACTTCTATATATCCCTTTAGAGTATTAGACCACTTAAGGCTTGATATCCTCGGCTAGCTACATTATTAGGAAGCCTTTGATTTTAGATGAAAACATGTTCAAGAGAAGGATAATAGGCCATACATGTAACTACGTAAGTGATAATTTATCAAAATAATTTCTTGATGAGATGCCTATTATGAGGTTGGGAGTTGGAAATGATCTCTTTAAATATAGTTTTGCAATCTCTTATCAATGGAATCCTCCTCTCAAATCTCAAGGCAAGATTTGGAGACCTACAGGGAGGAAGTTCACCAAAGGGGACTTAATGAGCTTATGGGGCAAGAAGCTAAATGTATGATTGGAGAAAATGTAGTACATGCCACTAAAGAGATCATTTCTTCTACAAATGACGCTCTCTCTGATGTTGCTAATGTGGGAATTGTAATTAGTATAGTAAGAATTAAGGATGAAAACAATGCCTCTTTATGAATTAATTTGAAGATAAATGAGAAAGGCATAGAAGCTACTCCTATGAGTAACAATCCAATAAATTTTGTTGAACTTTATTCTTGTTGGATTCAATACATCTATCAATTCTTTGTGATAATTGTTATGCTTATACTTGGTAATAAATCAAGAGAGGGAATCAAGTTATTTGTGTTAAGGTGTGCAATGAGAGTTTGTAGCATAATAGACCTACAATTGTTAGATTAATTACCA
This sequence comes from Erythroxylum suave, assembly GCA_027563595.1. Classification (NCBI taxonomy): domain Eukaryota; kingdom Viridiplantae; phylum Streptophyta; class Magnoliopsida; order Malpighiales; family Erythroxylaceae; genus Erythroxylum; species Erythroxylum suave. The sequence continues at coordinate 51,444 of JAOSBN010129144.1, forward strand.
ATTGAAGAGAGATCTTAATTGTGAATTAATTATCCTTAAGATTGCTTCAAATCTAATTTAATAGTTTGTACTAGTTTTATGAATCGAGAGATTTCAATTCTATTATTATTAAATCCAATTAGGATTAATTGATTAGATCTCAAGTGGGGGTAATCAAAACATTAGAATATCTATGATCAACAAGATAAAGGACAAACAAAACAAGGATAAAATAATTCCTAAGTCTCTAACTTTGATCGACCTTATTTTATTGACAACTAAATTATTTACTTGTTTAGTTCTATTAGTTGTTTATGAGGAGATTCTACATTTGGACCTTATTTATTAATTGACTACTTCATTTTTTATTACTTTGGACTATTATTTTATATTATTAATCTTAATTTAGTAAATCGCTTCTTTAAATCAATCATTCATTTAGTTGATTAGTAATAGAAAGATAGTAATCACTAATACACTCATATTTATTAAAAAGTACTACAAGAATAAGAGGTTCCCCTATCTAATAAATGTTTAGTTTGGTTTGAAAAGCTTGTGCACCACTTGGTCCTAAATTTGCTACTGCCTCATTAATATAGATATGATCAATAAGGAAACAAATATTAAAACTCCTTGAATCACCAAATTTTGGTAGGAAGGTTTTTTTTAAAGACTTTTATATTTCCTTCATTTGATTTTGTCTTTTCCTGCTCTTCTTGATCTTCTTTTTTCAAAACTTCTTCATAATCCTACTGTGTACTAGTCTTGTCCTTCATGGTTTCTACATACTTTTTATAAGAACTGGTTTCTTCCTTAACGATTTGTATTAATCTTTTAATGTAAAGAATTCTTATTCCTTACTCCTTTACTGGTGTCCTTACCTTGTTCTCTTCTTCCTTCTTTGTACTAATTAATTCTTCATTAAAACTTCATGATTTACAATCAAGAAGTAGTTGCTTGCACGAATTCTCTTATTATATCTTCTAGATTCGACTACTTCTCTTTTTACACAAGCTATTGAAAACTTGAGGGAGCCTATCTTTAAGCTTGTTGATTGCTCCAAGAGAAATTTGGATGATTAGGTCACCCTGAATTATAAGTTTTTACTATAGGGATTGTTTTGCCTATAGAAACTTCCTATAAAATCTACAGGTTTCATTGATTCAACCATGGGATTTTCAACTTAGTACTCCTTACTTTGATGTTCTCATACTAGAATTAACAACTTGAAACTTAAATTGTTCTTAATGTTGAGCTCATGTTGTCTAATTTTTGCGTTATCACCTTAATTTTAGCTGTCACGATAATTATGACATCCACATTATGAATCCAGGCTGATCTATTTGTTCTCGCCCTTCCTAATTGCCTGTGGTAGTTTTACATTTCCATCTGTTTGATCAGCTCTAGGTGGCATCTGGAGTCTTATTTCAACATTCCACCTATTATAGCAAATCATTTGCCTTATAGACTTTATAAAATCACTATAGACATTTTGAACTTGTGTTTATAATAGAAGGTAATGATTTGGATACTTCCTCAGTAGATCCTTATATATGTCACATGCTTCATATAAAGTGTCGTTATCAAACTGCTAGAAAGAAGAGATATCATACCTCAACTTTGTCGTCTTAGATGGTGAAAAGTACTTCGCAAGAAATTTTTTAGCAAGAATATCCTAAGTGTTAATTGATGCAGCTAGTATTGTTTTCAGTAATTGCTTTGCTTGATCCCTTAGCATACATGGGAATAACCTCAACTTGATGGCATCTTTAGTTGCCCTATTAATCTTGAACATCTTACAAATCTTCAAGAATGTTGGTGATATATGTGTTAGGAACCTTGTTTGGTAATCCATCAAGTTGTACATTTTATTATAGTATCTGGATTACATTATATTTGTTCTCGAAATAGTGAATCTTAATCTCGGCTTGCAATGATTGATTGTGTCAACATAAAAGATGGTTTGGCATATTCCATCATTATTATATGTTTCTTTTCCACATTTTTATTGTATTTTTAATGTATCCATAAATTCTTGCTTTGTTTTTTCTTTTCTATTCTCATCATGTTGTGTTCTTTCAAGTTTGGATCTTCTTCGTGAAATATAGAATACCAATGTCTTATTGTAGACCATAATTGCTTGTGAAATTCGAGTAAAAAGTAAAAATAAATGAGAAAAGATATAAAGAAAACTAATAAAAAGTAAATAACCAAATAAATATGTAAGACTAGAAAAATAGTTAATGAAGTTTTTAAAATCACTTACTTCTCAAGTAACTCCCTAAAAACTTGATAATGATTATATGCTGTGTATATAAGTGAATGCCACAACTAAAATTTTCTCTATTACAAACTATCAATAACTAGTCAAGTGCACCTATTGTTGGTAAACAATATAATTGAAATCCTAAGAAGAAATGGATTAGAAAGCCTAATGCTGATAACTAGAATAAGGATATTTAATAAAAGATTATTTTTATGGATTTTGAATAATAAATATAAAATAAAATCAAAACTAAGATAATAGCCAAAAAAGTCATTGATAAGGTAATTTATTGAAATAGAATTCAATCAATTAGGTATGTTTTAGATTAGTATTTTCCATAGTAGCAATTTTGACTTTATGATTGACCTAGACTAGATGTATTATCTAAACCAACATTATCTCTAAGACACTAAAAATACACTCCCTCAAGCCACAACCATTTACTCTATAGTTAGTTAATTTGTATCTCTGTCAAGCTAACACCACTTTGAATGCATTAAGATTTATAAAGTTCCATTATTAACACTAGAAAGATTACATAAGTCTCTCTTGAGTACCTTGTTCAACTCTAACTACCTAGAAAGAAGGTAATTTAATATTAAAATCAAGTAAAATATTTAAAAAATTTGAAGTATTTATTTAAGGTTGGTTTTTATAATGGGTTAGCCTAACCCAAAAAAAAAGTTACATAAATGATGCAGTCTCTTCTTCTATGAGCTGAACCTCCAATTAGACAAATATAGATTAAATGAATGTGTCAAAAAAGTTGTGCAAAGAATCTTTAACAGTAGAGGGATTAGTGGTGAGATATCAACTAAAAAGGCAATATAGGAATCTTCTTTACTTTAGGAAATTGAGAATTAAAGAAGATGATAGTAAATCTTAAATAGAGTTTGGAGAGTAAATGTTGGACAAAAATTATTTAACTGAAATATTATAAATTGGTTCTCTCTTTCTTACTCTATTTGTTCATTATTGTGTTTGTTTTGTAATTATTTTATAAAAATTTGTTATAATTATTTATTATGTTAGGCAATTCATTCATTGTTTATTATCCTCTTCTTTCCTCCCCTTCCTTTACCTCAAGTGCTCCCGATAATCACTTTCCTCCTTTTCAACCCCTTCTCCATTCTCTTTAAACCAGCTATCCTCATACCACAACCCTACTCTTACACTCATAGAAACCATCTGGGGGCACCCTAGACCTTTCCAAACCCTGCATATTTTCCTTCTTCTCAACCTTCCACATATAGTAACTGTCTTCTCCCTTCCAACAATGCAGAACCCACAAAACACATCTCTTATTCCAACTCAAGCACCTTGCAAGGAGGCCTTTCCACCCTTACCCTCCCCATTTTCCTCTCATTAGCACTCTTTGCACTCAATCCCTAAACCTACTCAAATCTTAATCCCTGCCATTCCAGCATCCACATATGCCTACCCTCCTAAAGAACCTTGCCCCCTCCCCTCGACCCAAACTTCTGCCAACCCTTTGCCTGAGAGGAGAACATGGAAAGAGGTAGGAGGAGGATCTGCAGAACTCGCCCTGCATTTCTGCCCCTCAAAGACAGAAGATGGTTAAAGCATAGTCTATCTTGATAGATAAACCCTAAGGGGTCAAATCTTGGGAAAACTCCCTTATTGGATTTTTTTGGGATAAAAGACCAGCTTTTCCAGTTAGTCAAAAATGGGCTCTAACAACTTAGAAGAATAAAGGACTCATAGAAGCTGTAATAGCAGAGGAAAAATACATCTTTTTAAAGATTTTCCACTAAGGCTCAAGCTTTGAAGATAGTAGAAGAAGGGACGTGACATATAAACAGCCTTGGCAACCGGGATTTTAGATTGATTGCAAGGAAAAAGACCTGTTCCAATATGGGTAAACATATTCAATGTTCCTCTAGAATATTGAACAACAAAGGGATTGAGTATGATTGCTAGCTTTCTTGATAAACCTCCATGTTTGGACAATAATACAACAAATAGGAAAAGGTTAGGCTATGCTAGAATTTGTATCAATATGAATCTTTTCAACTATTTGCCGGATACTATTCCTATCATGAGATTCGGTCTTGATGGCTCCCTCTATGAGGACAAGGTTTCAGTTCAATACCCATGGAAGCCATCCATTGTTGTCCAAGATAAAAAAAATGGGTTCCTATGTGTAAGACCTTCCTTAGAGGAGATTATGAGCAGCTGATGAGTATTGATGTAACAAATTCTCAAGTATAGCAGAATGAGGACACCAGTTTAGGTCATATACTTGAAGGTGGAGATGACAAAACAAAACCAGAAGGTGTTGAGAAAATATCAGAATTGATAGGTAGTGATGGGACAATTGGGAGTGCAAGAGATGAAAGGGAAGATGTCATTATTATAGACAATGGTGGTGGTCAAACAGAAGGGGTCACTGTGATCACGGAAGCAGATAAAAATGGGGGACTTTTAAAGGACGTTCTACCAACCAATCTGAATCTGTCCATAGATGGACAGGAGGACATTGTAAATTCTGAGCCCTTTACGGAAAATAAGGAAGAGGATCCTACCATTGGAGTATTCTTGGTTGTGGCTAAAAGGAAAACTAACAGGAGCAAAAGAAAGGGCTCCAAACCAAACATCGCTTAAATTATGAAGATTGTAGATTGGAATGTGAGGGAGATCAACTACCCTGAAAAGCTGTCGGCTTTAAGGGATTTTGTCTACAACACTCAACCATGGATTTTTGCTATTTTGGAAACTAAGCTTAGATATGAAAAAAATGAAAGTTTTGAATAAATTGGGATCAAAGTGGAAGTTTGTCTCAAATCACCAAGCTCATAGCTATAGGAGACTTATTATCGGTTATGACCTTAGTTTGGTAGATGTTAAAGTCTTTTCTATGGACACGCAAGCAATACATCTGAACTGTAAGCTCCTTCAGGTTAACAATAACATCAATATCTCTTTCATTTATGGCTCTAACCATGCATTTAAGAGGAAACTGCTATGGGACAATTTAATTCGGCTTCAACCCAGGGTCAATGGTGCATGGCTTATATGTGGACATTTCAATGATACTCTATATAACACAGAAGCTGAGGGGAACTTCATTATAAGAAATCACTCTTATGATTTCAATGACTGTGTGGGACAACTAGGCATTTTTGATCTAAAGTATCAGGGTCACTTTTATACATGGAGTAATAAGCATATGGGAAGGTGGGCTCTAAGGAAAAAGCTGGATAGAGCTATGGTGAACAGAGATTGGTTGACCCCAACTATGTTACATCTTTCCTCGACCCCTTGTTCTCTGATCACACTCCTATGCAAATTTAAAATCTATCACATAATCAAGTTCAAAGGGGATCATTTAGAGTCACCAACTTTCTAATTGATGATGAGGGATTTATTGATACTTTACTTAACGGGTTGGACACGGAAGTTGGGGGCACCCACCAATATACTTGTGTGCGGGAACTTAAAGCTATCAAAAGGGAGATGAAAACCTTGATGAAAAATCGAGCCTCCTTTACTTAAAAAGCAGTTAATATAGCTAGAGAGAACTTCTAAAAGGCGCAGAAACAACTTGATCTGGATCCAACCAATTCCACCCACTAAATACTAAAAAGAATTTACTGATGACATATCTCTTAAAGGAGAAGGAACATTACAGTCTATTGGAGCACAGAGCAAAGTCAATTGGCTAAAAGATGGGGAAAGGCGTTCAAATTTCTTTCTCAATTCCATTCTAGCCAGGAGGAAGGTAAATAGAACTTGCTTCCTAAAACAACAAGATGGGGAGGAAATCTCAAATCAAGTTGATCTGTTGAAGGAAGCAAAGAGGCACTTCATAAACTTCTATGGATCCTCTCAAATTCAACCAACCTTAAATCGATTATTCACAACAAGATTTCTCAAGAACAAGCTAGAGCTCTCATCATTCCAGTGACAGACAAAGAAATAAAGGAGGTTGTGTTTCAAATGAGTCCGAATAAGTCCCCTAGCCCTGATGGTTTTAATGGCTATTTCTATCAAAAAACATGGCCAGTTACTGGACCTATGTTAAAGTAAGCAGTGTTAGAATTCTTTTCTAGAGGAACCCTACTAAAGGTGATTAGCAAAACCCACATATATTTGATTCCAAAAACAACTTGCTGCTCTACTCTAGAAGATTATAGACCTATTGCATGTACTAACTTTCTTTACAAGATTATTTCTAAAATCTTAGCAAATAGGCTAAAGATGGCTCTGGATTCACTGATAGTTGACAACCAGAGTGCTTTCCTACATTATAGAAGAATTGGTGATGACTTTGGTATTGTTCAGGAATTGATGAAAGGGTACCAAAGGAAGCACAACACACCGAACTGAACCATCAAAATGGACTTTAAAAAAACTTTTGACACTGTTGAATGGGAGTTCGTTCCATAGACCCTAAAATTAATGGGATTCCCAGAGAAATTTGTCAAATGGATTGAGGCATGTATAACCAGTCCTTCCTATTCCATTCTAGTTAATGGCTCTCCAACAAATGTTTTCAGGGGTGTTAGGGGCTTATGATAAGGTGATCCTATCTCCCCATACCTATTTATTATTTGCATGGAAGTTCTCAGTATACTAATCCAACAGACATTGGGAAACTGTAAGTCTTTTAAATTCCATACTTTTGTAAAAAGGTCAAGCTAGTAAGTCTATATTTTGCGGATGACCTACTGCTCTTCTCAAAAGCTCATGGAAAAGATACTCATGGAAACCTTGGTAGTTTTTAGGGACCTAACAAATCTGAAAATTAATCAGAATAAAAGTTAGTTTGTTTTAGCCGAAGGGGCCGTCATAATAGAGAACACAATCTCCCAACTAACATAAATGAACAGAAAACTAGCCCAACTAACCTACTTGGGACTTCCTATTACTACCAAAAGAATTTAATTTTCTGAATGTCAGCCTTTGATTGACAAAATCTATAGAAGGATAAGAATGTGGTCTAATAAGGTGCTCTCTTTCGGTGGGAGGCTACAACTAATCAAGGCATTCTTGAATTCTCTATACATATATTGGTTCTCTAATATCTCTCTAGCCAAAGGAGTGATCAAATCCATTGAAAAACTATTTCGAAGATTCCTATGGGGTAACCTCACTTCAGACAATCACTTTGCTAAGGTTAAATGGAAAGAGGTATACAAAAGGAAAGAGGAAGGGGGTCTTGGACTGATCTCAATTGCCTCCTTTAATAGAGCAGCCTTGGCCAAAAACCTCTGGAATATTCTACTAGAAAAGAAGTCTCTCTGGATCAGATGGTTACATAGCTATATACTGAAGGGATCTAGTATTTGGTTCACCCCTATCAAACCATCATTTTCATGGCTTTTGATTCGGCTATTGAAACTTAGATCTATGATTGAACCTTTGGTCTATTGCAAGATTGGGAATGTAGAGAAGGCTTTTTTCTGGTTTGACAATTGGACAGGTCATAAACCTCTAATTCGACACCCTCAGGCTATTCAAATATGGCATAATGTTCCCATCATTGAGAAGGCCAAAGTTATCCCAACAGGAGACTAGTGGAATTTTCCAGCTGAACTACAGAACTTGACACCTAACTATCTTCCTAACATCCAAAGGGAGGATGCTTACTATTGTCTCAACCTACCACCTAACACCTTCAGCATTGCAAAATTTAGGAAATGATAGTTTCGAAACAATACAAGACAGGCCTGGTCCCCTATTGTATGACACAAAGCATTAATGCCAAGCTACTCTATCACATTATAGCTAGCAATGTGATCCGGAACCCCAAGACCCTTAATCGACCTTTAGAACTCGTTACCAATCAAATCAGAATTAGTTTCTCAGCAAAGCAATTCAGATTAGGATTTGTTCTTACACCCAAGAACACTCATGACAATAACCCAAGTTAATTTTTAGAAATTCCCTTAAACCCCAATCAGTTAAGCACTCAAGAACACAAGAAATAGGAATTAAAATTGATAACAAAAGATAAACCCAATTGCAATCAATAACAACACCTTGCGCATAACACATAAAAGAAAGCAAACTCCCATTTCATTCAAATCTGAAATTTCGAATTACAACTTGTTCTTGCATTACAACTGAAAATAGCCTTGCTATAGGCATTACAATGTAAGACAAAACAATAAAAAACTGAAATAAATGTCTTCAAGGTAGTAACGAAGATGGCTGATGTGGGAAAACGTGGTGGAGAAAGTGGGTGAGATGAAAAGACAATCTTCAATATTGAGAGAGAGGTGGCTGTTGGAGAGAATAAGATGGAGAGTGAATATGACAGCCACAAAACCTTAAAACATGCTTAATTAAACCTAAACCTAATGGATTTCGAAATGGGCTTAAGTAAAAATAACAAGGGGCCTATGTATTCTAACTTAAAAAGCTAAATTGAACCCATAAACCAAGTCTGAAAAAGAAGTGACTAAAAACTAACGAGGCCCCCTTGAAATGTGGCCAATTTTACTTATTCTAACCCTAAAGGAGACAAATAAAAAACAACCTATAACAAACAAAGCCAAATTTGACCCAAAATAAGCTCAAAAACACAAACACCCTAAACTAGTATGCGAGCCTAGTTATGTAGACATAGTATTTGAACAACCCACTTTCAACATGGTCTTGCACATAAATTTGGAGTTGCTCCTTTAGACGCTTTGCTTGGTATCTTGTGACCGGATCGACAAAAAACTTTCCATATTGGGAAACCTTCCATGTTGGCACCTGAATGATCTTGTTTTTCTTGAACAACCTCAATATGATTTCCCATGGCATCTCCTTGCACTTTAGCTCCATTTTCCAAATTTGGTGAAGTTTCCTTATTTAGAACCTGAAAACTTTCCATATTTGGAATCAGTTCTAAATCACCTAGATTACTTCTTGTAGCATCTTGAACGCCATTTGTATCATTTCCCCTCCCCTCAAAATGATTCGTCCTCAAATCTTCACCTTCATCAAATTGAAAAGAGACAAGTCAGATACATTAAAGGTACTAGAAACAACATACTCACCAGGAAGATCAACTTTGTATGCGTTATCATTGATCTTAGCAATGATTTGAAATGGTCCATCACCACGAGCATCCAATATAGATTTTCTTTTGGAAGGAAACCGTTTCTTATGCATGTGCACCCATACCCAATCTCCTAATTCAAAAGTTACCATGCGCCTTCCTTTGTTCACTTGGGTAGCAACTTGTTGATTTCTCTTCTCAATCCCTTCTCGTACTTTATTGTGAATGGCCTTAACCATTTCAACCTTTTTAAGCCCATCTAAGTTAGAGATCTCACTTAAAGGAATAGGCACAAGATCCAAAGGGGTTAGCGGTTTAAAACCATACACAATCTCAAAAGGAGAAAATCCAGTAGAAGAATGCACATTTCTATTATAAGCAAACTTAAAAAATGGCAAAATTTCTTCCTAAGACTTTACACTCCTAATTAAAGCATGCAACAAGATATCAAGAGTCTTGTTTACTACTTCAGTTTGACCATCAGTTTGAGGGTGTGATGAAGTAGAAAATAACAACTTAGTCCCAAGTTTAGACCAAAGTACACGTCAAAAATGACTAAGAAACTTAACATCTCGTTCAGATACAATAGTTCTAGGTATGTCATGCAAACGTACTACCTCGCGGAAAAACAAATAGGCAAATAGGCAATGTGAGATGCATCATCAGTTTCATGACATGGAACAAAATGAGCCATTTTAGAAAAATGATCCACTAGAACAAAAATTGAGTCTCATCTTTTCTTAGTCCTCGGTAAGCCCAATATCAACCCAAGGATGAGTAGGAACAAGTAATGGCATGTATAACCCATATGGTTGAACTATAGACTTAGCTTGCCTACATGATATGCAACGTGAACAGATTTTCTCAACATCTTTGCACATATTTGGCCGAAAGAAATGCTCATGCAACATACTCAATGTCTTGTCTATGCCAGAATGTCCAATGAGCCCCCCACTGTGTGCTTCATAAACAAGAAATTCTCGAATTGAACTATTAAGCACGCATAATTTCCCTTTCTTAAATAAAAAACCTTCATGCCTATAAAAATCATGGAATGCAGCATGTTCACAAGCTACATAAACATTTGAAAAATGAACATCATGTGCATACAATTCTTTCATGTGCTCAAATCCCAACAACTTAGAAGAAAGAGTTGAAATCAAAGAATACCTTCTAGAGAGCTCATCAGCTATAACATTCTCTTTTCCTTGCTTGTATTGTATCACATATGGGAAGGATTCAATGAATTCCGCCCATTTCGCATGTCGCTTATTCAATTTGCTTTGCCCCTTCAAATGGCGCAATGATTCATGGTCGGTGTGAATTACAAATTCTTTAGGTAGCAGATAATGTTGCCATATCTCTAATGTCCTCAACAATGCATATAGCTCCTTGTCATAAGTTGAGTAGTTGAGTTGTGCTCCATTTAGCTTCTCGCTAAAATAAGCAACTG
>JAOSBN010129145.1:0-29767 GCA_027563595.1 Erythroxylum suave
TATGCAGAAAATATTAAACATACTGAAGTAATAGAGAGAGAAAATGTGTGTCTAAAGAAACAGTTAGAGGATAAAAAGAAAATTGTAGATAGATCAAAAGAGATTAATCAGACAAGACCAGGAATTGTTAAGATGTGCATGTCCTCTTAACGTGAGTGCGTACTCTTAGAGTCTAGTTAACTTCATACGAAGCTTACCGGGACACTCTTCTCTCAGATATGACATTCTACACGTTCTTTCAGTCCCTGCTTAACTTCTGGCGGCCTTCTTCCGTTCAGCATGGCACTCCTGGAATTAACATGACTGCAGTGAACAGCACAAGCTCCAATACGAATCATCAGAATTCTCAATGGAAGTCGGGCAGCCAAGACCATACGCCGACACAAGTAAATGATGTGCCCAATCCGTTATTGACTGATGATGAAAGAAAGTATATTTCAACACGCCCAATGAAGTATGCAGGATATCCAGCCTTTACTCGGTATCTAGGGTCTTCACGGGAGACAGTCATTCTGCGGCGATTTGATCAGGTACACGTACGTGTACTGCTCAAAATGCAGGATGAAATTGTGAGAAAGGAAGACCAAATCAGGAAAATTGATGAGGACCACATGGTCCTTACATATCCTGATGACCCTTACCATATCAATGGGTCATTCAGAGAAGACGCTGGAGCAAACGGACGTACTCCCTCACCTGAGCTTTGGAGGCGGTCTGAGCTATTGGATGAACTGAAGGAGGACATCAGACGATATGGTAAGCCAGAGTCGCAGACTGGAGACGTTCGGTGTTGCAGCAGTTCTGATAAAAGCCCAGATCAAATGATACTGAACTACCGAACGCTAAGGGCAGACCCCGAGCCATCGGAAAAGTATATCGGAAACGTGAGACGATACCTCTGGACTTTGGGTCATTCGACTGAGCCTGGCCAAGAAAATCATGGTCCGCTTTGGCAACAGGAAGCTGAATACATCTACAAAGATGGTGATCTTCTTGAGCTGGTTCCCGAAATAAAATCTCCTTTACGAAGTGTAATGGAGAGATGGACGCTTTTCATGCTGGCTCCGTGGTTCAAGGCACATCCGGTAGGATTTCTCTTGTATCGAGATAATCCCAAAGCTGACGCAAACGATAGAAAGGAACACGATTCTATCAAGACTATAGAGGCAAAGATCTGATTGACTATCAATCAGACGCCGTGATTGAATGGTTTATTACTGGCCTGTCTCTACTACTGGGCCTAGCCTTACTCATAGGTCCTCTGCAAGCGTTGAATAGGGTGAGCGAGGACAAGACGAAACTGAACATTATCTGTGGTCTGATTGCGGCTTTCTTGCTCACGATGAGCCTTGTCTCGCCGGCGAAACCGTGGGAGACGCTGGGAGCCACTGCAGCGTGAGTAGTCCATGTGCGCTTGAGAGAACGTAACTGACGATCAACAGGTATTCGGCTGTGCTGATGGTGTTCATGCAAATCCAATCATGTAACAATGGTGGCAATGGCGGCTCAAGTCAGCGATGACATGAAGATGTCCTGTGGGCCTTGACGGAAATGATAGAGAACGGGCTTCTTGAAGTTGTTAGGAATGAAAGCAGCGATCCAGGGGTGGTCATCTTATCAAACTTCATTCCACAAACTGCATGCGTAGACAGATCCAACAATACCATGGATCTCACGATTTTCACAAATGGACGATAATCCCGTGTCTTCGCCAGACCTCCCAGCCACTAAGTCTCAAAATCTCGATCTCGAACAAGGCACAGACTCCACGTACGAGTACGAAATCGAAAATCTGGAGAATCGGATCATTGCACGATCTCATTGTGTTGTACACGTGAGCAAACTCACAACAGTGAATCCAATACCCATCATCTCAAGCACGCTGGTGCTTGACGATAAATCCAAATGCTCATATCCAGCTCGCATACACTCAGACTCCCATTGACACCACCGATTTGGCTAATATACATCGCCACTCCGTCGTGCCCCTCTTGCGTTCAACCCCTTACGTAGCAGACGGGGTCGCGGCATCCGTCGTCGTGGTCGTGGCCGCAGCACTCAAATCCGAGCACTGGAACGCGACGCTCACAATCCCGTTCTTTCTCGGCGGCGTTAGGTGGTCGTTGTCGTTCACGTACGCCACAATGCAGTTGTACAGGTCGTTGTAGGACGTGTAGACGCCAGAGCAGGCTGTCACGGCGCCCTGCGCGAGGTCGATGTCGTCGGCGTTGAGGTCGGCCACGCGCCCGTCGTTGTTGAGGCAGCTGGCTGTGTCGGTGCTGGCTTGTCGGCGCGGGTGTGTGCGGGTGAGCAGGGTGGTGGTCGGGGAGGCGTCGGTGGTGTCGGAGTCGCTGGAGCATGATTGTGTGATATCTTGGACTAGGGTGGTGAGTTGGGTCTGGGACACGCCGTTTTGGAGCGCGAGTGTCTCCATGCAGGACGTCAGGGCGGCGATGTTGCCCTGGGTGTTCTCGTTTGAAAGGCAGGAGGTGGCTGCTTCGGCGAGGGTGCTGAGGCTTTCCTCGGTGGTGTCGAGGGCGTTGACGATACCTTGCTCGCAGGATGTGGTTACTTCCGCGGCGTGGTGCATGTGCATGGTTCGTTCTTTGAGGATGTTTCCTGCGTTGCTTGTCGAGCATTTCAGCAGATCTCTAATGAAATCTCCGAGGTTGAGTGGTGATGCGCCGGCGCTGAGTGAGGCAGATGTCACGCAGCTGACGAAGATGCTTGTGTCGTTCATGCTGGCCATGCAAGACTGTCCGGCGCTGTAGAGGATCGCATCTTGTGTGTCCTTTGGGTTCAAATCGTCCATGACTCTTTGGTGACATGAGTTGGATTGTCGGGCTATGAGCTATTCTTCTGTCAGACCATGGACCGATAAAGACTTTTCCGTGAAATGACTTACCCGAGGAGCAGACACTTCATGCTCGGGCTGTGGTGCTGGAATCGCGAGGCCTACAGCAGCAAGGCATGAGAGAATGATTGATGATCTCATCCTTTCTGTCGAAAGCTTTTCGTCGTGTTGTAAGTTTTTCGAGGTTCCTTGGATGAGGTAGCTTCTGTCCTGCTGGTGTTGAGAACAGGAGATCTGATGAAGGACTTGATCGATCTTCAGATGTGTTTTATAGAATCTTTCTACGGTATGCTTCTGTAACCTCGGCCATTCTCCTAGCATCATACATCATAGTTCACCGAAGGCTCCGATACTGACAGCTTAGATGCAAACACCGCACACCCGGTGTCGTCATCCTCGCGTGTATCACTGAGGTGTGCTCGCGCTACTGACCATTCGCTCGGCACACTGATTTTGACACATTGAACGTCAATGGGAAAGCCGTTGATAGTGAAATGAAGAGTCCCTGATCGGCCTGTCAACTAGACGGACTGGGTTCATGGAATGACGACCATAGCCACGCAATGTACTGGCGCGTCTTGGTCAGTTGGACAGCCCAGACTCGCACCGTACCACAAATTGTCGTCATGGGTACTTTATGCCGAAACTTTGGGTCTGTTGTCAGGCCATAGTTGACACAAATCCCGGTTGTCCATGTGCAGATCATTCACTGAATATGCTTTACTCCGGAAGAAAACCGTCCTGACAGGTCGGAAGACACGCTCCTGTAGTGTTCGAGCTGGCCACTGCTCCGCACGAACGACTAGTTCCCAGTATTCACTTAGTCATAAAGAGCATGCCTTGATCACCGGGCCCTTGCATATGTAATCCACTTCGCATGTTCGCTGCAAGGAACCCGTAAGAGCTCGGACAAGGGGTCAATTGCGCCCTCAAACCATCGAATGTCTTGTTGGCCGGTGGCATCGTACAGTCCCATTTGTCTGGATCGCTTCGAAGTGGCGTATATGTCGGCCAATAGGATATCTGTCTGGTATGACTGACAGCTTAGCACGGTTGTAAATTGCGGACGGACCACGTAAGCTGGTGCTCATGCGTCAAATCGTACATCCCGGAACAATTCGAGATGTCTAACTCAGGTAGCAGACCCGTGCCAGCTCCCAAAAGTTGGACTAAGTAGATGCTGTATTCAGGATTGGGAATTTGAACTGTGCAGAAAATCAAGGCCGTTTTCACCCGATCATACTAGACACCTAGCGAGCGGGTATTCTGTAGAATGCATTGTCCTTCCTTCAACACGCGTCGCTCTGCTATGAACCGTTCACGCCGTTTGTCGAGTTGGGTGAGGTGAAAAGAATGATCAACGCTCAATCTGACATGAACCATCATAGGCACGACCGATGATGATGTGAATCCTGCAGCTTCTACAGGCCCCAACAGCATGACGTGGTCGCATTGCATCCAGCCAATGGAGAAGGATTGGGTTCACCCTTGGGCCACCACGGCAAGTAGTGAGCGTATGTGCGTTTGAATACAGACCGAACTGAGCATAATGTTTCGGATGAAGGGTATCTCTGTATTGGCTATTGCTTGTGCCCCAATTTCTGAGTCAAACTCTCCGCTGATCATCGGCTCTCACAACCATTGCTCAGTCTGCTCGCTGCTGATCATGGCTGAACTTCGAGCCTTCGAAGGGGCGGCATCCAGTCTGTCATCTGGTGAGACCAAGTTGATGCCTTGCACGATATCCGGAACGTTAAAGGTGATGGCGGAGAACATGAGCAAACACGATCCTCAGTGCTGCAGGGAGAAGGGGTATGACAATGGCATTGCGTTAGCAAAGATGATTAGTGCGACTTGCTGTATGACAGAACGGATTGAAACTCTCAAAATGCCAGAGACTCAAAGTTTCCAAGGTGGAATGTGTCATATGTTTCATTGCGGTCACATTGTCAAGCCAATACATGCTCGTCTTCCTTCTCTAGTGAACGCATTGAGGTGTCTGACATTGATCCCAAGTAATTCGGCACAATCACGTCGCAGTTTTGGTACTCTTTCTCATGTAACGTTCTTGATAAAGCTTCTGTATCGAATTCTGGTGGCACTAGAAGTCTGGACAAGAGGCTTCAGAAGTGCAAAACGTCACTTAAACAAGGACGCAAGACTCACTCCTTGCTTGGCAACGAATACAACTTTTTGCCATGAGATATGACCAAAAACAATCTTTCGAACTCTTTGCTCTTGCCAGAGTCTGATATTGAAACGGCCGGGCCGAAGATGACAGGACACTCTCACTCTCGAGAATTTATCGTAGCATCTCCGGAATATCAATGCACTGCCATCGAAATGGACATAGTTTGGGTGCTCTTACGAGAATCATTTCTCAGTGAGCAGAGCCGGAGATCAAGTCGAGGTTTACGCTTGTGCAGTCGCGACTGATTCCACTCGGCCGAAACACGAATCCGTGCAGAGACAGTAATTTTGTACTATCGTTTCTGCTTATTGACGACGGATCGTGTCATGCGATACTCAACGGATTTCTGGTACTAGTTTCTGGTCGTACTCTGCGTTGCGGCGCTAGTGGTGCTTTCTCGTCGAGATCGTGAGCTGACACTACCTCTTCCGCCTTGACTGTTACTGGCTTCCTGTTCCAGGAAACTTTGCCAAAGCTCAGCCAAGCTCTCCTTACCGCTACCTCCAGGACTCGTCACATTTTCGCCACCAAAGTAATCGTTTGACATCAGGGACGGAGTGCTAGGTGCACGGTGAATGTTGGGACTCTTTGGTAATCTCAGACTGCCCGTGTTCGACGCCGATGAGGCTCCAGGCCGAGCAAGACCTGCTTGTACCCTTTGATCATCCGTCCAGTTTAACAATGCTGAGATAACTTGTAGGATCTGGAATTTCTTTGGATCACTACGATCGAGTGATAAGAACTGTAGGAAGTGATTTGTAACGATTTGCCTGCGAGCATGTCAGCCAGATACGTAATCTTAGCGTAGAATCCAGACCTATCCACATTATCCTCCGGCCTGCCTTTCTTCAAGAAACGTAGAGCTTTAGTCAAGTGATCATTAAGAATTACAGCTTCGTGCCGAAGTTTGCCAATGAGGAGATTCTTCTCCTTTACCTCCTTTTCGAAAGGGGCGGTACGTTCGAGTTCTTTCTGGCTTTCCTCGAGGTCAACTTTAAGCTTGCCATTCTCGGATTCGATCTCTTCGAGACGCTTTCGTAAAGGTTGTAGTTCTGCTTGTGAGTTCTCAACAAGTTCTCGTAGTTCTTTCCGTCTAGCGTCCTGAATCTCTTGTAAGGCTCTTTGCAATCCATCCACAGTCGACGATTGGGTATCTCGGTCCCCGGACACTCTGTCATAGTCTGCTTTGACTGAGGCCAATTGCTCCTCGAAGTCTGCAACTCTACGCTCCAAGTCTCGTCGTACTTGCCTTTCCTCAGTGGCCAATACCTCCCAGTCATGCATTGCAATCTTTGCATTCTCAAATTCTTCACGAATGTATGCTTCTGACTCGAGCAGTTCATCTCGTTCTTTGATCCAATTCTGCTGTGACAAAGTCGACCGATTCCGGAGGTCTGCCAATTCACGGTCCTGATCTTTGACTTTCGAAGCCAATTCTTCCACCTCGCTGGATCTGGTCGTGTATTGCTCTTGTAGTTCTGCTTTCTGCTCCTCTAATTCGTCAATGAGAGTCCGGGCTTGCGACAACTCTTCCTGTCCAGAGTCAGTATGTCCATCCCCTTGTCACCAACGTTCACCTACTGCATCGGCCTTGAGACGTTCTCCCAACTGACTGCGAATGGTGTTGACTTTTCCTAACAGATTTTGGTACTCTTCTTCAGCGCGTTCTTTCTCTTCCTGAGTATCTCTGAGCTCGTTCTGTACTCCTTCTACTTCCTCTTCATGCTTGGCTTGCAACTGTTCTAGCGATTGCCGGAGTTGTGTAACTTCAGCTCTCAGAGCATCCCTGTCCTTCACGAGAGCGTCAAATCTTGCTGTGGGATCTTCAGTGTCGTTGTTGGCTATGTCTGTCTTTTCCAAGCCATTGGTGATTGTTGCAACCGTCTCCCCATCCACAGATGTCTCCGTTGAGGTTCCCAATTGTCGGGGTGCGTCACTCTCGTCATGTTCTGTATCAGAATGGTCCGACGTATCCTCATTTGGTCTTTCAGGCTCTTCTGTTGGTTTGGCTTCATCTTGAGGTGTTGGAGCATTATCCTGCGGCTTTGGGGCATTGCTGTTAGCACCCTTCTTTCTGTTCTTCTTGTTCTTTTTGGATGTGGACCCTTGACATGTCAGTTGAAGAGCAAGAGATGAGAGTGTTTTCGAGATGCAGTATCATACCTGCCACAGAGCCAGACATATTCGAAGTCTTGTCCGACATTGTTGATCGGCACAAAGATGAACATTACGCGGTGTCTGCAGACAGTTGTCTACTTCGAAGCGCGGGATTACCTAACCGAGGTTGTTCCGCTACTGCTGCTTGGCAGCATCAGGGAAGTGAAATGGCACCTCACGCGCTGACATAAGGTAAGCCGAAGACGAGCTCAGACAAGTGTGCCCGGCGGCTTCACCGTGTGCGTCTTGAGATGCAAACCGTCTCGCAGGAACAGAGATGCTGTGGAGGGATGGCCGAAAGCACTACATTCGCATATGGTATCACTGCATCACCCGTCCCTTTCGGATCTCCATCTCACACGGTGTTCCGAAGACTATTCGAGGTTCCTGCCACTGCACTCAAGTCACACCGTACGCGATCTGCTGACGGTCGTGCTTGGGCATTTCTTGCTTTCCCCTGTCCTCTCTCACAACCCACAATCGTTTTGACCTCTTATGGCCGAGAAAATATCCGCCCTTGATCTGACCACCCGAACTCAAGCTGATGGCCACATACGGAGGGCCCACAAAGGCCAGGAGCAAGTACGCCACTGTGCAAAGCACATCAGGAAGATCGTCAAGAACCAAACTCTAACAATTGAGTGTTCGGTCTTGTGAAATACACCTTGTTGACGGTAGTAGGCTTATAATTGAAAAGCTGGTCACAGATGGCATTTGAGCGGACCACAAGACACGGCTGCAGCACAACAAATGTATCTGCTTATAGAAGATCAAGCTCAGCTACAGTACATGCGAGTAGACGTTGATGCACCCGACTGTGAAAGTATTCATTTCCTTTATGTCTTGCGACAACCTTACCTACGCTAAGTACAGTGCCGACAGTAGACTCCATTGATGCTGTTACGGAATGGGGTGTTGACCAGTTTTGCTACTTGCAAAGGCGCTGAAACAGGTCTCATCATGTTTAGTCTGGACCGGCAATCTGTGTGCTCAACGGTGAGCTGCCAGTCAATGTCGGTCCCGCTGGGCCAGGAAAGCGTTCGAAAGGCATCGACAAAGCCGTCAAGGCGACCTGCGACATGTCGGATATCCGTGTGTGGGTGAGCGCTATTGCGTACGCTCTAGTCACAGTGTGGATTGGCACCGGATCGTGACATAGAAATAAATCATCGGAAACAGCAGCTCTTATGATAGCTAAAGCAACAAATTCAACAGATGTCCTTGGCGGATACAGCTGAAAGGAGCTATGTTCAGCTTCGACGACAAGATCGACACTCGCAAAATCGAGGGCAGCGCGTAGGTTTACACGATAGTGCTGCTTTCTTTTGCCCGTCCGTGGGTATGCTTGGATTCCATGGAACGTGCCAATATCGAGAGTGATGCTGTCTTTCCTAATGACCCAACTAGAGCTTCCGGAGCAGCACTGCTTTCAAGTCATTCACAACCTGACCGCTTGCTATGATCGTCAAGGAGAACGACAGCACTGTCGCAAAAGAAGATTAAGATACGAGCAAATGACTGCGATCGATTACAAGCATATTTTCAGGAATATCTGACACCACGTTTTGCAGTTCCCCCAGATTTATTCCTTCATTTGGCGCCGTCCCGATTCACACAGGCAATCTTGAAGAACGGAGATCCATACATAACATAAGCCGCCCAGTGACTTGGCTCAACGAATCGCTCATTTGTCAATCTGCTGCCACGGTGACTTCGGAGATCTGCTATCGCATTTTTCAATGCCTCAGCGACATTGATGAAGTGCTCACCATGCTCTGCGTCTTTCAGTTGAGTGCGAATCCGGTTGTAGAACTTTTGAGAGAATATGCGACCCGCCAGGCTGTCAACTTTCCATAATGTGCTCAAAACCAGCACTGCGCCTGCATTGATGAGGACAGGGCTCAACCCAAGCTGTTCGTTCGCTGTGTTATTGTCTTGGGCACCACTACCACATCCGATAGCGATGACCGCTGACTTTGGAAGACTCTCTTGATCCATAATTTCCTTCACGGTGACAACGCCGTCGTGCAGTACGAAACCTTGGTCCAAGGGACCACTGGCCAGAGAGGTGACATGTCCATGGTAGTGTATCCAAGACATCCCCAGCAGATCCCGCTTGAAGGTAGCCTTTTCGACCTTACCCATCGGAGAGGCAAGATTCAATGACTTACAGATATTGGCATGTGATTTCAATATCTCCTCCTGCTCTTCTTCCACAGGGTATGCAGATCCAAAAACCATAGACTTGTCCAAGTGCAGTGCTTGAGTCGAGCGTGCGGCCTCAAAGCAATGTAGTAGTGATGTCAAACTTGTTGCGTGAATGATCGTATTTCGTTGAAGCAGGTACTTGCCTCCAATGCAGGCGGCATGTAGAGGGAATCGATCCAACGGATACAAAGGTAAGAGGCAAATCAAATCATCCTCCGTACTGAGCGTCTTGATAGCGGCTGCGATGGGTTGTAACTCCGCCAGATAGCTCGGGTTCTTAAGCCGGTCCACAGGGTCATCCAAGACCCGATTGTACCATGATTCAACGAAGTCTCGTGTAAGGATTGTTTCGACAACCTTAGTATTCCTTTCTTGGGAATCGATGGCGATCAGAGATAATTTACCTTCGTGAGAGACGTAGAAGTCCACAATGACAAGATTGAGCGTGGGTATCATGGCAGCTGCGGATGCGAACAACCGTGAGAACATATCCTCCGATTCAGCAGCATTTATGGGCAACTGGTAAGGATCGTCACCGGAAACTGGTCTCAACCTAGAATTCAACGTGCGACTTCTAGCTCTCTCGTGCCATGCCCACCAGTCGCCCACGCGGCTCAGCTTGAAGAAAAAGTTTTCAGCGTCACGGTAAAATCCTCGACGCATGGAGTCGGACTCGAGTCTCCGATTCTCCATGAATATTGATACATCAGCGTTCGTCGTAGATGGTCCCCGTTGACGTGTTATGGCCCTCTCGATCTCGACCAGGAAGGTGTGCACGTCTTGAAAATACTTTGCCTGGTTCGCACTGTCTAGAAGAACGAGATCTCTCGTGGTGTTCAACAGCGTCGTGGTAATTCTCATCAGATAAATGCTTGAAGAGTCAGCAAGATCTGTCGTTAAGCGCGAATGGTTTAGATAGCTCATAACACCTTGCAACACCGCAAGCCGGTTGCTTTGTTGATGTCCCATGTCGAGAGTCGATTTCCGTGCCACAGCGCATAGCAAATATGCCTCCGCAAGCCGCATTTGATCTTCACCAGGATCCGCTTTGATGATTTGTAGACTTCGATCCGCGATCTCAATCGGGGTTGATGTAGAAAACCCGTCTAACATTATCGTCATTCCGATGAGAGTGTCAGTCGGCAGAGTGCTTTCATATTGTTTGTACCTGCTATAGCAGGATCGCTTCAAAGATTTTGCAGTTTTCCGTTGTTCAGGGTATTTGGTATCGATTGTATTGTAGTACATGAACAACCTCTGAAGCTTGATCTTTGCAGAATCTAACAAATCGTGCTGTTGATCACGATCGAATGATCTTTCGAGCTTCTGAATCTCTTTCTGGAGATCATCGTAGATCTCACTACGCAGACTTTCAGTGAGGGGCTGATTGAACCGTGCAACTATTTTTGCGTGCGTTGATTGGCTGTAATCGTTGATGATTAGAGACTCATCCTCATAATTCAGCTTGGTATACTCATGATCCAAGAGAATTCTCTCACACTGATCTAACGCGGGATACCTCATTAACTTGTTAGCGCAATCACCCACAATCTTCCACAAAGCATGGTCCTGACTTGGCGTCAGACCTTCCTCATTGCTGACTGCCTCAACCATCGTCAACGCTTGACGAAGATCGGCAGGATCACGTGGAGGCGAGAATGCTCTTGCACAGCACCTTAAGACTTTGTATTCGTTTGCCGACCAAGCATCTTCTGTGATGTCAAACACATGCTGCGCCAGTCTGTAGACGATTTCGAACGCAGCCCACCAGTTGTCGAGTTTTCGGGTATGTAATTCAGCCTGATCAATGCAGAATCTTGCAAGAGCAAATTGTTCATTGTCCAAGCATCTTTCGCTTAGTCGTAAATAGGCTGAGAGTCTGTCTTCTGTTCGTGGGTCGGTAAAAATATCAAGTGATTCCATGACTAGCTGTGCTGCTATGTTCCTAGTCGATATGTAATAGTTCTTACATTCTTGTAATACTGACAGTGCTTCAGACCTCGACGTTGTCAAGATTTTTAATGCATATAGCTGAGTTGCACGTGTCTTCTCGAGGGAGTCATCCTGACAATGCGACATAAGGTTTTGCAGCCAGCTTATTTGTTGGCCCGAATCTTTGGACTGAAAATTTGCAAGGATGCCAAACTCCAATCTTCTTGCGGTAATATCATTCCGTGCTCTCAGGTATTCGATTGCTTTTCCAAGCCACGATTCTACCTCATCGGTGAGGGTGCTTTTGGCAAGATGGCCGGTCTTTCTCAAGTCCATCCATAGGAGCGATCGATAGAGCTTGAATACGATCTTCAAAGGTCAGTATTGTTTATCCATCAGCGATCATTACTCACCCACTGTTCACGAAGTCGTTCTGTATCCTCACTGTCCGATGCACACAACCCTTGATGAACTAAGCAATGACCCGTTCAGAAATCTCTTACTTACCTTGATCGAAGGTGGTGATTGCGTCTAACTTCTCTTTCAGGTGTCGAGCTGCTGTTGTGTTGATCGACCGTCTCAATTGGAGTCGTGCGCAGGAGATAGCAAGGAGCGTCTCATCGATGTCGTTGAGTTGTTCCATTGTCGCATTTGCGTCTAGACGACCGGAGTCCGCCAGTATTTGTCCTGCTCTCCGAAAATTACCATAATCGAGGTGATGGTCAACTAGATGAAAGATGACTCCAGCATCTTGCTGCCCATCGAGAACCAGTGTTGAGGCAAATTGATCGAACAACGTGTGGTCATGCTCCCACTTCAATTGAACCAGACGCTCAGAGACTGTGGTGACATCCATATTCGAAAGGTCAATGTGATTCTGAGGAAAAATATGGCCAACAATTGAGGTTCAGATGAGAGAAAGGAATCAGGCTGAAGCGCAGCAAGCTACCCCTCTTTTACATCGTATCACACATTCAGTCTTGCTTCACATCGCCTGGCTCACCATCACTCACGATGGATTCCGAAAATCTCATTGCTGAGCTGAATGGCGATTTTGAGTTTGATTTTGTAGAAGTTGACGAACTGTCGGGAGAGAAGCCCGGTGATACACCTAACCGAGAGCTGGCAGCTTCTGAACGAGCAGGACTGCGCTCCTTCAACGCTCGCACACAGACGGTGCAGTGGGGCAAATATGACGGTAACGATGCAGTCTTACTTGTCTTTGGTCTCTCCTTTGTGTATCAAGATACGAGATCTCACAGAATGACACAAGCCCACATTACGGTCTCGTTTGAGGAGGTGATCGATCCAGCTCAGCGAGAGCTGAATCTGCAAAACTCTCCAATAATAAGACGCATAGGTCCCCTGAGATGGGAGCGGTATGCTCACGAAGAAGCAAGAGCGCCGATAAGGTTGATCCTAGATCCAGAAGTGACAGTCAGCGCAGTCACTGCGAGGCTAGGCTCAGTCGAAACTCAACTCGACAGGAGCAAACGCAGGTACTCTGTCAAAATGCAGGCGAACTCAGCCACATCGCCCGGACAAGAGTTTCATGTCGACGAAGCAACATGGACGGTATCTAGTACTGGCACCAGAGACATCGGCATCGTTCGTGATTTCAAGATTGCTTTGATTGTCGAAGCTCCCCGAGATCCTGCGAGTACGTTCTGCGCCTACATGTATATCGAGACTTCCATGGGTACTGTGATCGACCGAATATTGAGAAAGGACAAGCTGAGATCCAAAATCAAACGTCCCGTCCTGCTGGATCGCAAGACACCAAAACCAAAAGACGAACCTTGTTCGTATGGCACGATTGGCCAAGATTTTCATGACGCCAGCTTTCCTTGGGCTGATCTAGGACTCGTTCCCACGGAGGATGAGGTGAGCAATACCTATGCCAAAGCGTGATCCAGCTGATTTTGCCTAGATTGTTGATGTTTTAGATGTGTGACGCAGAGTTTGAGCTTCGCAGACTGCAGACGCCTAATTTCTTGGCATGTTCCATCGTGAGTTTGAATCGGCTACGCACAGTCCTGAACACACCATTATACTAGTCGACACGTCTGTGAAGCTACCTCTGACATGTTTGTCAATTCATTGCGATATTGCTTGAGCTGAGCTGAGCTGAGCTGATAATGAAGACTCTCTGTTCTGCATCCAGTCTCTGTTCCAGCTGCCACTGCACGCCTTATCACAAACTACGTAACCATCGTCATCAAAGCTTTCATCGAACTTCCATCTTGAGGATGGACTCTACCTGCGTCATCTGTCGACTCGTGTACACTGGAGCCCTCTGGAGGGTCAATGAGTCGAACCACTACGCGGCCAGGTATTCCATCGATCAATCTTCCCAGTCACTCCGGAACAGTGGTACCAAGGTTTTGCGTGAACGTGTAGCATGTCCACCAGTCTTTACCGTTGCCATCGGTTGTAATCGAACGCTCGAGGCGCTGCGGTACTTTCATGAGCGATCTCAGGCGTGTTCGAGACAAAGATACTCCCTTGTCCCAGCGCGCCAAAGCACAATGAGACAGCAGCAGAGAGAAGATCTGAACCTTGAGAAAACTGCTTCGATTCTATCACTATCATTTGGCAAGGCAGTATACCTCACGCTCCTAGTTGATCATTACGCCAGCCCTTTTTGATGTTTGCCGTTCTTCGTCAGGAATGAGAATTTGGCGCTTCTAGAGGATGTACACACGCCTCAAGACTCCATTCTGCTGCACTGTTTTTGCACGGGTACCAACAGACTTGATACATCGATTTTGCTATACGTGTCACGCGGCCAATGTGCATAGTCAGCTAGAGAACGCATCGTGAAATTATGAGACTTGCATCCCTAGCCAGTAGATCCGATGACGCTGTCTTTGAGGATTGTGTTCGTTCTGATGGAGGGAGAGTCTCTCGACCGCTCGGTGAGAGACAGCTTGCTGAAAACATCATGGAGTTTGTTTGGGCCAGACCGTAAGTAACCTACCATGACGATCGCTGAGATTTGCATGAGCCACATTTTGTGATTGTTTGGAGGATGTCTCTGAAGTAGACTGATCAATGGATGTACATTCATGTTCTTCGTCTCGAAAGCTGACAGTCATAGACACTGACCTCATTGTCACAAGCCTATAATGGCTGTGTTTACTTGTGGGCGGTTGCTGTACCGTTTGATTAGCTTGGTGGACAGATGCTTCACGCTACTCCCCTGCAAGATCGCTGGCGTTCCGATGCGCACTTGCGCGGTTTTCGAAAGTATCACAATCGCCAGTCATGGTACAACCCTTGAGTAGTATCGTACGATACTGCGGCTGGTCATCATCTTCAGAGTTCTTCAGCGCTATTGCATGAGAGGTGCATTTCCTAAGTGTGTCGTCATGACAGGTGCTGGTGAACGAATATGCGTCATGATCGTTTGTCAAAGGTCAAGAAAGGTGGTTTTATGTTTTCATCGTGCCACGAGCACTACAGTATTGGTCTCGCAATGAGCAGCTTAGCGCTTCGTAATGTCACCACAACCTTGTCTACTTTCCCCCTCAAGGAAGGAGTTGGACATCGCCAAACGGCTTGTGTCGGTGCTGAGAAAGCTGCAAGCATTGAGACCGCTGGGAACACGATAGTCGATGGACAAGGGGCGCGCCCTGTGATGCGAATGTGACACAGCCATCACAAGCTTGGAATCAAACGGCTCCACGTTATCGAATTGCCCGTCCGTTGGAGATTTGTGATCATTTGTTCGTTCGATGGCGATCATTGATTTGGACATAGTCCTTCCCCAGTTGGGGTCTCATGCTCAGCATGCTCTTGAAGTCGTTCCAAAACCTGCTTAGTACTCCAAGAAGGTGATAATCTAATCATGGTTGCCAGGCTTGACTCACTTCGTTATTACAATCTTGTTATGCCGTAACGCAGATACCACCCTAGCCTAGCTCTAACTCATGACTGGCATCATAAGAATCTGATCGTTGAGTCGTTCGTCTAGGACTGGCTGTCTGCCTGCTTGGTTGATCATTTCCATCGCTCATGATGGGATCAGGGAGATGCCTTACTTTTTAGCACATGTTCTCGCGCGACGAGTGGAAAGCCTACATCACGAATCGCAGTCAGTCCGATCCTTCAATACGAGCGAAGCCGCTCAGCGCAGAACTATACCCTCTTGTGAACAAACTGTAGTAGCAAGGGCGGCTTTTCTGGGGTGGCACCATGGCACTTTGTCTCTACTCATGGTCCTGACCCATATCTTGACCAGTTCCGACAGGCTGTCAACCTGTCACATTCCACCTCTCGAGTCTCTTTCTGAACTCCACCAGTTCCTCAACGTCTAGAGAAAGTTGAACTTCTTCAATGGCCTCTAGTAAATCGGCTCTCCGCTTTGTGAATTCATCTGCCCGAACCCATCCATCGTCTGCCACAGGGATTTGTCTGGCTTTCAATAAGTCTTGGAACTCGTTATACCGCCGTCCATCCTGCTGATGTCGGATCAGTTCTTCCCCAACAATGCTAATAGGACAGGGTATAGCATCGTCCGTGTTGGCCTCTGCCAAGGCCGGCCAGTGGCGCTGAATTCGCAGCAATGTCTCCCGGAGCAACAAGGCATCAGCATCTTGACCACGGGACACCTGTGCAAAAACCTCGATTTGTCTTCGAATTGAAGTCTGCTGCGCATCTTCTATAATTCCGACGAGGCCAGGAAATTCTTCTTTCAAACCGGTCAGGTAGCACTGCTGTAGCATCGATTGCCGGAACCGTTCCCATACATCCGTCCTTCTCGGCTCGGGCAGATCAGAAAAGTTATCGGGCAAGTCCCAAAGCAGTAGGTCTGCATCCAGGTCGAGAAAAGGTGGCATTCTGGCTTGGAGGAAGAGCGGTAGTACCTTTGTGTCTTGCCAGTCCACGATACTCGTGATCTTCCCGTCAGGAGAAACAAAGATGTTTCCCAAATGCAAGTCACCATGCCATATGAGCGGCAGACGTTGTTCCGAGGCACGTGGCATGACCTGCGGTATCGCCATGCACGACAGTTCGAGCATGGTCGTTTGTGCTGAGCGCGATGTGTCGCTCGCAGTGTCTATTGGGAACGAAAAGGGTCGGTCTCGTCCTTCGACTGCTTCTTGGTCTTGGGACGTCTTGAGCTGCACAATCGATGCTTGTGCAACAGAGATGAGGTAGTCCTCTACGCGGGACCCTGTTGAGTACATGAGCTTAGACCTCAAATTTGAACCATCAATCATCAACTCACAAGGACCACAGAGCACGTCGGACGCTGCTACGGCAGCATTAGTGAAGTGGCGATGGGCCAATACGCTCAAGCTAAATCGGGCCGCTTGCGTCTTGGTCGTCGTCGCCGCTGCTGTTGATGACACGGGAAAGCTTCGTGGGAGTCCAAGCCTGAGCACATCGTCGGAGAAGTAGAGGCTTCCATATCCTTTGAACATATCAGCAGCTGCAATGAGCCGCTTTTGCATCGACAGTATCTGATCAACTACGGAGATCTTGGCCTCGATCCCAAGAGCTGCCCATACATTGTTGAGCGCTTGGCCCAAGGCTTCCTCCATAATGATGTACTCGCTGCCAACCGGGTTGCGACTGTCGTCACTCCATGAGAAGACTTGTGGGACCGGCAGACCCAGTTCAGATCGTAAGAATTCAAGGGTTGCCACTTCGCTTGCTGTAGTCAGCCGAGGAGGAACGATGGGGTCTGGGATCTTGACGATGACCCGCTTGCGATTCGCGGTTGCGTGGAAGACCTTATTGGAAGCACCTTCTGCAACCTTCTCGATATGAACCGTTGCGTACATTGACGTTGATCCGGCGGTCTTTGAGACGACATGCTTCAATGCCTTGAGATCAAACTTCCTGGTGTGTTCTCGTCTTCTCTGTGGCTCGCTCCAAAGCCATCGGCCAGCAGATGGATAACAGTAATTGTGAGTAATGGATGAGCTCGGGCGAGATTGTTGTAACCGTCGTAGGATGGACTTGACTGACTCCATCGATCAGCTGCTGTCTGCTCCAGACACAAGATACAGCGCGTACGTCACATTGATGTTCTTTCGGCAAACCTTCTGATTGCTGTGCTACTGGTGCAACAGACAACTCAAGCAGAGTATCTGATGATTAGGATCAGACATTCTCACTCTCCGAAAAAGCAGTGTAGACTGTATCTATATGCCGATCCTTTGACAATTCTTCTTAACTATGACATGAGATTATCGGTTTTCGTCTCGCTGCTAGGTCCATAGGACAGACCAGCGCACAACTTCTTTGTGCCACTAATCAATGGGGAAACAGCAGGACTCGTATCCATGTCAACTATCTACTCGTCCTCACTCAGCCCCACGACTTATGGCCTGAGGTTCGACCCAAGCATATATGGCGGCCGGTCAATATGCTTCGGCTAAGCCAGCATTCAGAACCTCATGCGTCCAGACTTTGGCAATGGTGCAGCCCTGTTTCTGGAACGCGGCCTTCCGGAATTGGTAGTACTCATCGAGAGAATCGCGATGATCTGGAAAAGCCTTGTACAGATTTGCAAAGCCGTCTTCTACGTTCCAGCCAGCAGTCCACTGTTGACCCAACAATGGATACAGCGCTCGCGCGTGGTCGACACGGGTATTTGTGTAACCGGTATATGTTGCTAAAGGGATATCTCGCAGAATGTGAAGCTCCCCTCCTGCTTCCACCGTTTGACGATCCTTCTCCGATCTGAAGATCATCCGCTCGATACCCTTGGGTGTTGGTCTCAGATATGCAAGCCTGTTATAGATCTCGAAGTAGCGGTGCTGGACGTTATCAACGAGCTGGGCGAGAAAGATGATGATCTCGTCGAGATCGAACGCATAGTCTGCGGTTCGAAGGAGTACCTTTGGGGACAATCGACTCTCAACGAATGGCCAAAGTCGTGTCATCCATGCGGAGAAGCACAAGGTCACCGCACAATCAACCATACTGCCGGACCTCAGTCTGCGAAGGGTCGCGTCGCAAACAGTCACTCGTGAACATCTTGCGTATACTTCTGCCAAGGAGTTGATGACCCCAGTTCGAAGATTTTCAGTCTGTCGTCTTTGTTCATCTGTCATGTCCTCCAAGATCTCTGGCATAGCAAATGCATCTAACCACATCCAGTGATAGTCGTAGGTCCGACGGTGAGCTTCGAGCACGCCGTGAGGTCCCTTATGCGCAATCACCTCGCAGCAAGCGTCAAACAATCGTTCCAGGTGGCCAAGTGGCAGACCCTTCTGGCGGATAGAGAGATCCACTGATCCCCAACGTTTATGCAATGACCACGCCATCACATCTCCCCATACATAACTAAGCACGGCGTACTCCTCATGGTCATTGGGTCCAATCAATTTGAATTCGCCCTTCCTGTTCACACACAACGCCTTTCGCTGCACTATGGACTCCAGTATCAAGTGTGGCGGGGGCTTGATGAACGTAGAAGTGGGAGAAAACCTGTGTATGAGATCTATCGAAGGCTTGGGTAGTTCGTGGAAGAGAGCTCTAAGGCGTCGACGCCAGATAACCAAGTAGAGTGCCGCTGGTAGCTGGATTGAGAATAAAAATCCGAGTCCAATCGTCTTGAGCAGTAGGACTATGGCAGTCTGCTTCACAGGTGGCTTGTAAGTGTGGCTGAACTTGGGTCCACAAGGATCACTAT
The DNA here is from genome assembly GCA_027563595.1 of Erythroxylum suave. Taxonomy (NCBI): domain Eukaryota; kingdom Viridiplantae; phylum Streptophyta; class Magnoliopsida; order Malpighiales; family Erythroxylaceae; genus Erythroxylum; species Erythroxylum suave. The sequence goes on from JAOSBN010129145.1 coordinate 18,994, forward strand.
TACCACCGTCTGGCCGGAATGACTCGACTTGATCCAGCACGATCTGAATGTCTTCGATACTCCACGATAGGAGCTCCGTGTTCAGCACTCTAAGTCCTCTGTCCTCCGGAATCTTCGCCTTCGAAAATGCGGCTTTTATACTTGCTGTAAGCCTGCTCGCCATGACAGTGAATCACTTGGTAGATCAATCGGGAGTCCGGAATTTAACGGCACGTATGGGTGAGTCGGCCTTGTCAACCGTGACCTCTGCGTATATAGTCTGGCTTGCGAAACCTGCCGAAATACTATTCGTTTCTGTAGGGTGGCAGCACGAAAACTTCAGTGTCAACACTGCGCTTGCAATGATCACAGCGCTAAGAAGCGGATGCAATCTGGATGTCGCGACTATGTCACAGTCACACCCTTGTGGTCGTGTTTTGATGAAGTCGTCTGGATTTTATCATCAGTCAGCTAATGAAAGTCAGCATCGAAGAAAGCGTTTTGTGTTCCTAACCAACAAGGCGCAGCCTACATCTGCCGTCTGCATACTGTCACATGATGCAAACTCTCACAGCAGCAGCATCACCACCACCACCATTGAGCTTCCTGCACCACAGCCTTTAGTATACGACAGCCTCGAACTGTCACTTGCTTTGTTGCTGTCTTCTAGTGGTAACAACCTTCGAGTAGCTAACGAAAGTCTAGCCACACATCCTATCTACAGGAGCTTGTTGATGAGTTCGATATTCAAACGAAAAGGGTCTCTTGATAGCTCTGCTACCATAGCTGTATCTTCACAAGAGTGATTAGCTGAGACTAGAACTCGGAGAGATGGACACTCTGGCACCGAATACTCATTATCCCATCATGGAGCTATTGATGCGACACGATGTCAGTCCCAGAATTGCTCAGCATGTCGCGATGAACGAGCTCAGGCACTGGCCTTTGGATCGGCTATCTCAAATTTTCAACAGCATCAGGAGAAGTGCGCGAGGCTATTGCCCTTTCAAGCATGCGCATGAGTTCATGAGTCCCCGTCGGGCTAGGACACTGTCTCAAACATCGCAACCTGATCGTTCCTCTGGGAGATCGAGGAACAGGCCAGAAAAGGATACTCCACTGATGGATTATCTTCGCTTCTGTTGGCCTTCTGTGTTCGATGAGACTGAGACATGGCTATCGCCACCTAGAGATCTCATGGTACAGGCAGCCAATCAAGGTATGGCGTTATGCATCAATGACAAAGGTCATTATGCTCTACGCGCAGCTGGTTACATCGCTGTGTCACATGCATGGATCGAAGGACTTCAGCGAGAAAAGGAGCCGGATGGGGTGCCCAAATCCAAGATAGATCTGATATTCTGGTCTCTCCGGCGTCAATTGATCCAGACAGATTGGATTTGGGTAGACGTTCTTGCCATTCCAGGCTCTGCTACTAAGAACACATCGGTTGAGGACGAACTACTCAAGGTCGACCTGATCAACACTCTTGCAGACGTATACACAAAGGCAGACGGGATAGCCATTTTCGATGCTCTGACATGGCAACTGACCACAGATGACCCTATCTCGATTTGTGCGACATTGGTCTGCGGCGCATGGGCTTCAAGAATCTGGACGTTTCAGGAAATAAAGCTTGCTAAGAAGGCTTACATCGTGACCTCTGGTCCCACAGGATTCGCTGCGCCCGACTGGACCAGTATGATCGAATGTGTGACCAGTGCTCAAGCCAAAAATCCCGACATGTACCACAGTTTGTGGTTGTTTCTTATGGTTTTAAATGACAAGAAAAGGTATGTGAATATTGAAGTTGAGCGACTCCAGAATTTCGACCTATTGAAATCGAGTAACACCGCCACTAATCAAGATACATAATGCAGAATGAGCATCCGGGATCTCGTTGGTAGATGTCAAACTCGCGAGACAGGTCATGACATCGATTATGCAAGGGCTTTCTTCCCAACACTGGGCTTGAAGTGGAGACTGGGCATGACTCGTGAAGACGGGATGCAGCAAATCTATTATAGTCAGTTATGGGAGGCTTCTCGTACCATGTTTTATTACGGATGCCCGCGAATGGGTGCTCGCCCTGGTTGGATGCCATCTACGTTGGTTGGACTGGAGGGCGAGGTGAGCGACGGGCTCGAGAACGAACATCGAGGTATCCGAGGTGATGTGGATGTTGTGGAAGTGCAGCTCATCGAGAAGCGATTTCCACGACAGGGGAGCTGGGTCTTAAATTGTTTGATCTCTGACAAAGTCGTACAGTGCGTACTACATAAGAGCGAGGATCCGAGCATCTTACAGGATGTTGAACTTGCTTTGGGACAAGGCTGCCTGTATCTTATGCGGCCGGCAGGTCGTGGACATCAGAGTCCTAACGAGTTCGCGAAGACTGGACTTTTCGTTGTGAGTGCACTTTGAAATGGCGTGACTGATTGGATTCTCATAACGTCTTCGCAGATCAAAGCTTCAGTACAAGACGAGACCGCTTTTGAATGCGTGGTACTTTGTGCCGTGCTCGTCACAGGGGGAGAGATTTCCAATGTACTGCAACGGCAGGTTCTTGTTCGGCATGGGGCATATAGAGATGCCACGGGAGTATGCGACTTTTTCAACATACTGCAGTATGGACAGTACATCCGAGGAGAAGAGAGCGTCCCACAGGGTAAAGATCTACAGATGGGCGAACAGGCTGTCCATCGTGCGGTACGCAATGGCGATCTAGGGAAAGTGAAGGCGATCGTAAGGAGCGGTGCAAGTCCTCATGACTTCGATGACAGGGGTCTCTCAGCTTTACATATTGCTTGTAGCCGAGGCCACGACAAGATTCTGGAGTATCTGTTGTCATTACCAGACATTGACATCAATTTACCATCCGAAACAGACCCTTACGACCCTCCTCTCTTTTCAGCAGCCGCGAACAATCACCCGAAATGCATCAGTCTCCTAATTCAGCGAGGCGTTCATCCCGACCACCGGAGGAAGGGTGGCTATACAGCACTTATGGTCGCGTGTTACGAAGGCAACGTGGAAGCTGTTCAGTCTTTAATTGGCTTGGGAGCTAATGTGAATGTAAATGGAACGGGCGTCGTTCGAGAGACGCCGTTGAAGTTGACTTGCAGCATCAATCACCCTGCGGAACGACGTTTGGCTCTTCTTACCACTCTTCTCGATGCTGGTGCCGATCCAAATGGCGTGCTCCAACGACTTGATGAAGAAATGGAGCTGTCCATGGCTCCATCTTCGAGTAACGACAACCAGCCGTCGCCCTATGTTTGGCCAGCTATCAGCGAAGCAGTAGAATGGTGCAGTGACGATATGGTTGAGTTACTGTTGACTCGAGGTGCAAACCCAAACACTCCGGATGCATCGTGGAACCTCTATCCTGCCCTGATTGCTACTAAATCAGGCCGTCGAAGCGCGCTCAAATTGTTGATCGCATCAGGTGCTAAGTGTGATTTCGAATTCGATGGTGGATGGAACCTGCTGCACCAGGCAGCAAAATGCACTGATTTCGAGATCATGCGTATGATTTTGGCTACGCTGGATCCTGAGACGACACGTCGCTTGATAGAGGCCAGATTGGAGAAGGAGAACATGACACCGGTAGACGTCGCCAGGGCTGCCGGTCACAGAATTGTCGAGAAGCTCTTGATGAAATCGTACAAAGAAGCCGGTGGACAGTTGATGATGCAATGAAGAAGTTTTGCATGGCTGTACTATGGTGAAGGTCTCTGGAGGAACACCTGAGTTCGGTCATTGTCGGCTTTCGATTTCGAATCAAGTATCGATGCCTGAAGCATGATCTGTAAAGTGAAATACGACAACAGATATGCGTGTTTAACGCCACAGGCACCGTTTGAATTGACACCATCAAGTTGTCGTGTCCGCTTTTTTTTTCAGTTCTGCCCATCTGGTCATCTCGGCTGGCCGGAGCTCACCAGGAAAGAAGATCTCCTTCATACTCTTTCCAACACCAGGGTACGATTCTTCCACGGCAAACAGAGTGTCCATGACCTTGTGCTTTCCTATAACAGTTTCATACTGGAGTGGAACCCCGAATGCTTCTGGCGACCGTGAAGCGGCCACGACGTACAAGTTCTGCATGATCCCACTGGCGCCTACAGCCAACAGATACCATGTATTCTGCCGAAGACCTGCGGCTGTGATGAGGAGCAGGATCCAAAGTATGGCGATTGCCACAACCTGGAGTTGCGTGAAGAACGCTGTAGAATGAGCGGTGGAATATGCACTGGTAGATAGATCTTCCAAGTCCAGGTCCTGACCCTGCCCAATGATAATGATCGCATGCTGACTACCATTCCCTCGAGTGAGAACGACCGTCTTCCTCCCTGTGTTGGGACGGCACGACCACTTTTCGCGCTTCCACTGGCTCAGTGCCCCTGTGGCGAAAGCGAATAGGATGCCGCACACAGTAACCAGTAAGATCCCGTAATCTCCGTACAATCCGCAGGGAACGGAGGCGATGCCTAACTGCAAAATGGCAATGAGAAACCCGGTATAGTACAGGGCGTCACGTCCAGAGTAGCCACGTACAGCTGGTTGCGCCCGATACACAGACACGCAGAGACCAGCTCTCGACGGCCTAGGTACGCTTTGCCCTGACCCCGGATTTTCCTTCTCCGCCTTTTCCTGCTGATATCGCCATTCGTCCGCTATCATGTTCTTGAGACGCGTATGGATCGGGCCGTTCGCATCGCCTGCGTCCATCCAATTTTCATAATCTCGGACGATCCGTCCGATGATCCAGCTCGTGTTGTCACGTACGTAGCCTGATCGACCGTTGATGACCTTGCACGCGGTATCCGGCAAAGGCATGATCTTGTTCTCGCCGATGGCTGACACAACAGCCGAGATGGCATATGCCACCCATCCTATCGTCAGAGCGCGGCATTAGCAGTCACTAAGCACCTGTAGCGAAGCCACAATAATTTCAGGAGACCTACCGAACGAGAAAGCTACGGGCGTTATGTATGAGCCAGCAAGCTGTGCCTGAGCCCGAGCGATTACATCGCCGCCCAGGATCAAAAGTACAGAAAATACGTCGCTGGGGTTCTGCCACTGACTGAGGAACTCTCGAGCTGTAGAGCCGGTGTCTAAGCCGCGCCCTAAAAGATGTGAAAGCAGTGGAGCCATGGAGGAAAAACGAGCGAAGTACGCGAGATTCTGGGCAAATTCATGGGATGTTCCTAGAAAGTGTTTGATCCATAAGCCGCTTGTAAGTAGACGGAGGATAAGAATTAGGAAGATACAGGCTCAACGATAAATAACGCTGAAGTGAAATCGCAATGATGCTAGAATGATTTTCACGGAGTTTCGATGATATTGACAGTATCGATCGACATACTGAGGAAGCCAGAGATGTTGGAACGCTTACGCGCAGCTTAGTTCAGACGCGGCCACGGGGCGCGTTTCGTGCCATCTCCCTTCCGTTGCTGCCTGGCTAAGGGTGCCTCGGGGTGAGCCGCAACCGCTGGGCACTCAAGCTCCCATATTAGTACGTGATCAGCGCCTGGGCGACAGCGGCGTCTTCCGTGGTTCAGACCAGGAGTAAAGTCGAGTAAACTGGAAACGCGCTTCTGCTTTCACGCGATGCTTTAGAGATCAGTTTCTTTGAATACTTTGCAACAACATAACGGCGCATGGTCAGACCATGAGCTTGATACTGATCAACCTTTACAGGTTATCAGTGCATCAATGAACATCGATGCATCTCTGCTGACTGGACAAGAGCTTCTGCCAACCACGCTTTCCTGCAAATGCTCAGCTTTGACGTGTACTGCAATCTCGACTGCTTGAAGAAGACGTGCTCTTGTTTCTTACTCTTAGATGGTCAGATGATCATTCAGACAGAGTGTGAAATCAATAAGGAGCCATGGACGACTTCAAAGACCTTGCTCAGTCTGATATGTTGATGCTGCAGGAGAGTCTGCCTTGTCCAATCTTGGTTCGGCTCTTGGGTTCCCTGATCTTGGAGAACGCCCCGCCTTCTGAAGTGCAATCTGGTTGATTGACGACAGGATCAGATCAATTCAATAGACAACAGCACGGATTGTAGATAGCATCTACAGATACTCGTCATGTTACAAGATTCAACAGCAGAACCTCAGCTAACAGATCCATCACTTCTTGTCAATAATGTGCTAACCATTCAAGGCTCATGCATTTGCTTCATGGTGGCTCTTAGGACCATCAGACAGCATTCTGCTTCTTCACATGTTCTGGTGAATCCTATCTTGTCAGAGCTATCAAATTATCGAACAATACTGTGCTCACTCGAGACTACACTGGATGAGTTCGACAGAGAGGACGAATTTGAGAACATTGCCCAACGAGGCAGACTCTGGTACCAGTTTAACGACATATTACACAGTGAACTCCAGTTCATTAGCGAGTACGGCTCCACAATTATAAGCCTCCAACACGAATTGTCTAGCTTAGACGAACAGCAATACGAAAAAGCGCTTGTGGAATTGTTTCCATTTGGTGACTTCCTGCAGCAACTTTCAATACGTCGTGAAGTGATGGAGTTTTCAGTACAAAGGATCAAATTGTAAGCTGTCATCCTCTTGCGACATGCATATGATTGAATAGCACTAGTTGGTGCTCCATACCTAAACAAGGGCCTTTCGCTGTAGAGACAGTGCATATGCGAGCATTAGACGACGCTGCACATGAGTCTGGTACACGCCTTGAGGTAAGATTACAATGGATTATGGAGGACCTCACGCATTCAATCCAGCTACCCGAGCGGCGTGCGCTGGAGCAATTGAAAGAATTCATAGCATTCCTGTCCCTTCTGAGTACGTTCACTATCGCATTCAAGAGCAAATGGCAGATCCCATTGTGGAAGGTGGACTCGACGACTACAATTTTAGCAAATGAGACCATAGCCTTGGGACCACTCCAAGAATTGGAAAGATCGATCAAGTCACTGTCTCAGTCGTCCTCAGCCAGTGATCTCAAGCAAAATACTGGTCAAAGGAGCAGCGCAGCATATCAGGTATTGCCGGACTCTCCATATGATCCTATACCATCACCAGAAGAACAGCCGATGCCTCAACAAGAGGTCGTCCCTATAGAAGAGCAGCAGCCTAGCAAGGATACGAAGTTGTCAGAGATATCGCAGACTGTCGAAGCCAGCCAAACAATTTTTCACAAATATTCAGAACGCCTTATCGGCCCTAGCGAACGCCAGCTTCCATCCACGGGATCGTCTCAGATTCAATCTGAAACTGTGAGGGTTGGTGGACTGAGTGTCCCGACCACAAGCCAGCTTCAAATTGTCATTGTTGGCGACACATATTGTGGAAAGACATGCTTACTACAGTGAGTCTGATATGTCGTGAATATGATGAGACTGTGTCGCAAACTGAATGTCTACAGGAGACACTTTGACAACAAATTTGAAGACGTACGTCTGATGCCGCAGACTCACGAGAAATTCTAACAAGTTACAGACGTCTTCGATGCGACGAGTAGCAGATGTTCGAAAACGGGAGCTCGACGTGGTGTTGGACGGATCAGAAATAAGGGTTGACCTTTGGGATACTCCGGGCGATGAAGCATCACTCTGGCTTCGAAAATCCGCATATTCAAATGTAAAACTCTGTCTCATCTGTTTTGACTTGAGCAGTCCAGATTCTTTGGATAATGTCAAGCACATGGTAAGTGGTTGCACAAAGGGATTGTCAACACCCGCTGTTGACTTGATATCGCTGACCATGCAATTCTTAGTGGGTGCGAGAGCTTTCAGAATACCTCCCTGGCACACCAAAGATCCTGGTTGGGCTAAAGACAGACCTGCGCTCTGACACGGGTAGCTTCAAGGATCATTATGTTTACGGACTTGGATGGCATGTGGTAACTGTCGAAGAGGTATGTTTTACCAGAACTGTGTACTGAACAAATTTGTGCCAGCAAGCCTAAAGGGGTACGTGTATGATTGACTTGGACAGGGCACTGAGGTCGCTTCCAGGATTGGCGCTCTCAGATATATGGAGTGCTCTGCAAAGACTGGTGAAGGGGTCGCGGATGTGTTCAGCGCAGCCATTCGTGCAACTCTCCGAACTGAGAAGCGGTCATCTCTAACGAGAAGACTCTTCGGAACAAGACGGAGCTAGGGATCCCTATTCATGCCTAATAGGTTTGATGTTCGCTCAACTCGTTACTAGGGACTTCCCAATCTGTTTCTGTCGCTATCTACAGCAGATCTCACCCTGATGAGCTTGTGGTGAAAGAGGAGATGTTTGAGTGAACATGTCAAAGCCCGTCAACACTGGAAAGCTTTGATTGAAGATCAACCCCGGTGAAATGAGCTAATTGGATATGTGGGTTAACAAAACACGTATCGACAAGCAGCGCCTGAGTAATTAACGGTAAGGCTGGGTGGTTGCGGATGATCCAGGGGTAGGATTAGAGGCGTCGACTAATCGCATACATCAATTGACAAGGACTGGTTTCGGCAACGTGGGAGTTTGTGATTGTCAACAAGTACTCGTGGTTGCGGAGAAGACCACAGCAGCGCCCTTTGACAAAGATGCGGGGTCAATCATCAGAAACCAGTTGATTGTTTGATGCTGAACGATCGAATGGCATCAGCAGAAGAGAATAACGGCTTACGAACCAGGCCGTCCTGAGATTGAGACTGACGGTCCGTCTGTTGTGCTTTGGGGAGTCTGCACAGACTCTATGTAGCGAGACTGCAGAATCCTATGCATCCCCTGCAGAAGCGAGTGACATATCTCACCGAGACGGCGGCTCTCAGTTACCGAAAAGGGCTCCTTTAATCTCAGAACCGTACTGCGTTATGGCTCTGCCCCATCCGCTCGATCCACTGACTCCAAAGGAGATCTTTAATGTACAGACGTCCATCTTGACCACCTGCGATCGTGCTGACAGCCCATTAAGGCATCTGAAATCGTCAAAGCTGATTTCCCCAACACTCTAATCAATTTCCGAGTCATCACGTTGAAGGAACCGCCAAAGTACGAATTGTATGCATATCTGACAATCGAACATGGTGGCCAATATCCTCATGAACGCCCTGCCCGGATTGCGTTGGTCCACGCTCTCGTCTCCGAAGGATGGGGTCAGATACGCTTTCTCGAACTGAGAGTCGACCTCGATAAGTCCAAAATTGTATACGAAAAGCACCTTGCTGGACGCCACTCATATATCGACGCTGACTACATGAAGAAAGTGGAGCATGCTTGTTTGGCTGATGAGAAAGTGAAGCGGCAGATTGAAGAATTAGAACTACCAAAAGGTGCAACGGTAGTCATTGAGCCATGGGCATACGCTACAGACGGGATGAATGATATGAGCGACAGGATCTCAATGGCAAGCATATTCCATTTGCGACCCTAAGATGACGAACCATCAGCTAACGATTGGTAGTGCTGGTTCTACCTGAGACTCTCTGAAAACCCAGACTCTAATCACTATGCCTATCCACTAGATGTGTGTGCAGAAGTCTCAGAGAAATTGGAGGTGATTAGTGTTTACAGGCTGCCTTCTGGTGAACGCGATCGAATTGGTCATGGTTCAAGGCTTTTCGATCATACCAAGATCCATCAAGGAAGTGAATATCACCCAGACTTTGTCACACCTCGACAGACTACACAACCTTTGCAAGTCATTCAACCAAGTGGCCCCTCATTTAAGATCAATGGAAACCATGTCTTATGGGAGAAATGGAGCTTTCGAGTCGGCTTCAACTACCGAGAAGGTATGACAATCCACGATGTAAGGTTTGACGACAAAAGCATCTTCTACCGGCTGTCTTTGGCTGAAATGTTCGTCCCGTATGGTGATAGCCGGAATCCGTATCAACGTAAGGGAGCTTTTGACCTTGGGAATGATGGTGCTGGTATTAATGCCAACAATCTTAGCTTGGGCTGCGATTGTCTAGGCCACATCAAATACTTTGATGGGTGGCATAATACCGCCTCAGGTGAACCCCTTAAGCTCCCGAATGTGGTGTGTTGCCACGAAGTTGATGATGGCCTCCTGTGGAAACATACGAATTTTCGCACCAACAATCCGGTCGCTGCAAGGTCACGAGTTCTCATTCTCCAAACCATCGTCACAGTCACTAACTATGAATACATCTTCGCATTTCACTTCAAGCAGGACGCCTCAATTCACTACGAAGTACGCGCTACAGGCATTCTGTCTACAGCTCCTATAGATGTGGGCGACAAAGTACCTTTTGGCGTCCTTGTGGCACCTGGAGTAATGGCTCCATATCACCAGCACATCTTCTCTCTTCGCATTGACCCAGCAATTCAAGGTGACCAAAACACCTTTGTTGTCGAGGAAACAATCCCGATGCCACGAGACCAACCACCTTTCCCCGAGACAAATCCACACGGCATCGGCTTCACCACCAAATCTAACCCGCTCCAACAAGAGGGCCACCTCGACCTCGATCACACCGTGAATCGCGTATTCAAAATGGTCAACGAAAACGAAATCAATCCCATCACCGGCACATCCATCGGCTACCAACTCGTCCCCTTCTACAGCCAAACCCTCCTAGCACACCCCACATCCTTCCACGCCAAACGAGCCGAGTTCGCCGCGCACTCCATATGGGTCACTCGCTACCACGAAGACGAACTATACCCAGCGGGCGAGTTCACCATGCAAAGCGCCGGCGGCGAAGGCATAGCCAGCTGGATCAAAAAGCGCCAGCAAGCACAAGGATCAACCCTGTCCCACCGCAACGGACAAGTCGAGGTAACACCATCGGACGAAGCGACCGAGG